>LTAE01006849.1:4098-24218 GCA_001647135.1 Pontederia paniculata
TTGTTTGCCTATATATATATATATATATATATATATATATATATATATGTTCAGTTGTGTTTAATGTCCAAGAACAGAACCCATGTATTTGAATATTTTGTGCATTACAAAGTAAGGATGTTTAGATGCCACTTGTTTTAATATATTTTTTTTTAATTGATTTATTTACTCGTTGCTTTGAATCATTCTACTTAATGATGTTATGTTCCAACATTTTTAGAAATTCTTGCGGATCTAGACGTATTTGATATCATCCAAAGAGTACGATATACAAAATTTACCCTATTTAATTTTTATTGGCTTAATTAATATCTTATTAAAAATTTTATATATTATATATCTTCTTCGTGAAAGTTGATGGTTTAAATTTATATATTAAATATAACGCAGAAAAAATATTTCCTCGTGAAAATCGTCATTGGATGTAAATAGGATTAATCCTGGTCGTAGAGGACTTACTGCAGAATTTATAAATAGACTTAAATATTTTTATTAACTTTGCTTGTCTGTCGTCTCAATACTTACGTGAAGGAACAATTAGATGTCCATGTATAAAATGTTATAGTATGGAATTTCAGATGATCAAAGTTGTTAAACTTCATTTGTATAAAAAAAGTTTTAAACCAAATTATTGGTATTGTATTGAATTTGGAGAAGAAGAATCAATTATCGACAATAATAATAATGATCATATTATAAGAGAAGATGATGTGGTTCAGAGATATCAAAATTTGGTTTATAATACTGCTATAACAGAATATTATGATGTTAGATATCATAATGACTGTGAAAAAGAGACACATAATTCAAAAGCAGAAGAGTTTTATGATTTACTAAATGCATCAATTATGCCTTTGTGGTCAGGTTGTGGAACACATTCTGAATTATCATTAGCCGTGAGAATGTTAAGTCTCAAATCAGATCATAACATATCACATGCATATTTGATGCATTTATGCAAATTTTGCAAGAGGTGATACCAAGTGATGCACGAATTCCATCGAACTATTATCAAACAAGAAGACTTGTTTCTAAACTTGGCATACAATCAAAGAAGATTGATTGTTGTCTCAATGGATGTATGTTATATTATGGTAGTGATAGTGTTATGAGAGAGTGTAAGTTTTATGGTGCTGAAAGATTTAAGTCATCTAATATCAGCAATAGATCTAACAATAAAGTTTCAAACAAAATAATACATTACTTACCTCTAATTCCAAGATTGAAGAGATTATATTCCGCAATTGGTTCAGCGTCACAAATGAAATGGCAAATTCAACACAATACAAAAAAAGGAGTTATGTTGCATCCATCAGACGATGAAGCTCGAAAACATTTTGATTATGTACATCCAAAATTTGCATAAGATTTTAGAAACATAAGACTCAATTTGTGTGCAGATGGATTTACTCCATACAATCAATCATCATCTCCTTACTCTTGTTGACCTGTAATATTGACCTCATATAATTTACCTCCTGGAGTATGTATGACAACTTCGTATATATTTTTTACTTGCATTATTTCTGATCCTCATAATCCAAAACATAAGATAGATATATATTTGCAACCTTTAATTGATTAGCTAAAGGAATTATGGAATTATGTGCTAACATATGATGTGTCGAGTAAATAAAATTTTATCATGAAAGCAGCACACATGTGGACAATTAATAATTTTCCTACATACAAAATATTATCAAGATGGATGACTGCAGAAAAACTAGCTTGTCCATATTGTATGAATCATTCTAAGGCATTCACTTTAAAGAATGGGGTAAAAATTCATGGTTTGATTGTCATCAGGAATTTTTGCCAAATGACCATCCATTTCAAAGGAAAAAGAATGTCTTTAGAAAAAATAAGATTGTCCAAGATTGACTGATACGAAGATTGAGTGTACATGAGATAAGTGATGTCGTTAGTTGTCTTTGTAAAGATCATGAAAATTCATCAGTAAAATATGACGTTACTGATAATTGGACTAAACAAAGTATATTTTGGGATTTGCCATATTGAAATGATAACTTAATACGTCATAATTTGGATGTTATGCATATTGAAAAAAAATGTGTTTGATAACATATTTAACACTGTTATGGATATCATAGGTAAGTCAAAAGATAATATTAAAGCGAGATTGTATTTGAAAGAATATTGTTGACGTGAAGAAATAAGCCTTATTACCTTGTCAAATGGTAAGGTAATGAAATCAAAGGCAAATTATATTTTTTCGAAAGGAGAGAAGAAAAATATTTGCCAATGGGTACAACAACTAAAAATGCCAGATGGTTATGCATAACATTTGGCTAGATGTGTTGACATAAATCAATTACGTTTATTTGGGATGAAGAGTTATGCTTGTCATATATTTATGGAGACTTTGCTTCCGGTAGCATTTTCTAGCTTACCAGACAAAATTTGGAAGCCTATTGTTGAACTAAGTCTGTTTTTAAGAGTTATGTTCAACAACTCTAACGGTGGATAATATGAAAAAGTTGGAACAAAATATTTTTTTGTTATATTATGTAAATTAGAAAAAAAATTCCATCGGGATTTTTTGATTCGATAGAACATTTGCCAATTCATTTGCCCTACGAAGCTCAAGTAGGTGGACCAGTTCAGTATCGATGGATGTATCCGTTTGAAAGATATCTTAATAAATTGAAAAAAAATAGTTAAAAATAAAACTCGGGTTGAAAGTTCAATATGTGAAGCCTATTTGACTTAAGAGATATCATATTTTTGTTCATATTACTTTGAGTCTTATGTTCTATGTGCAAAAATAAGAGTTAGACGCAATGATGAAGTTGTGAAACATGTTTCATCTAATCCTACATTTTCAAGTTATAAACAACATGGTCGAGCTTATGGCAAACTAGAAGTACGGTCATTAAATGATGCAGAATTGAAATTCGCAACAACTCATATTTTGTTAAAGTGTGAAGAAGTACAATGCTACATCAAGTGAGTCAACATTATTGTTCATATTATTTTGAGTAGCATATACAGTGCATTTGTCAATGGATATAAGTTTGTTCAATTTTACAGTGCATTTGTTCAATTTTACAATATTCCTAAAAATGAAGTACAAGAAAGAATTAATGTCGAGTTCACACAATGGTTTAAAAATTATGTAAGAATCGACTTAATGATTTGTATGTTATATATAATTCATTCAATGACTTGACTATTTTTCTATTAGGTGCACAATTTGATGACGAATAATGTCTTACATGATTTAGTATGGGGACCTAGTCGAACTTTGAAAATTTGGTTTGTCTATTTTATCAATGGATATAAATTTCATACAGAACGTTGGTCTCATTTGAAGAAAACAGTTAACAATGGTGTGTGTGTGTGTGTGTTAAAGGCTCTACTGATCAGAAAACTAAAAATGACTATTATGAAATTGTAAATGATATTATCGAATTACACTATCCTGGAGGGGTGACAAATAAAGTTATTCTTTTTTAATGTAAATTGTTTGACCCGAAAATAGGTAGATATACAAGGATACATTAAGATTTGAAAATTGTTAAAATTCGACACACTAGGCAATATGCAAGGTTTGATCATTTTATTATTCCTTCTTCAATTAGACAAGTGTATTATGTGCATTATCCTGGGAAGTTGAAGGAAAAAAATCAATGGTGGGATTCTTTTACGCCATTTTGGTTATAAACTAATATGATTTTTTTTTCAGATGTTGCCTTCATCGAAAGGGAAGGAAAAAGCTACTTCCTCATGTCCATCTAAGTTTCTCAAATTTTTTATGAGACGATCGAGGACTTCGATAGATGAGAAGTCATCTCCATCTATAGCACCATCACCGTCCCTTACACCTTCGTCATGTATTGCACCATCACCTATTATTGCAAATCCACCATCCTCATCAATTGCAGATACTGAGACATAAATTCTAGAGCCGGCAAGATGTTCATACATCATACGTGCCAAATAAAATATTTTTTAAATCGGATGGACATAAGAGGTATGTAGTTGATCTCTTTTATAATTTACATAACATATCTATATTTATCACTAATTTACTCATCAATTTATAGGTTCGTACAATCGAAACCAGCGGCCACTGCTTTTACCCAAGTTATCTGACACCGATATGATCATAGTTGGTTAACTTGGAAAGAAGTTCCAGAAGCAACGAAATATATGATGTTTCGAGAGTTACATGTTTGCATTATTTTTTTGCCATAATGTGATTGTGAAAATTTTCCTTTATTTTATTTTAATATATTTTGTTATGATTTCTAGAGTACATTTGGTGAAATCTCGAATGTAATAATGTGATGTATAAAGCTTTCAACACACGTTGTTCCAAAATATTGTCAGCACTGTTAATCGCGACACGAAAAGATGAAGAAACACCTACCTGAATCGTGAACAAGTGTGAGATGAATTGTGCGCCAAATGGTCTACGAAAAGCTATAAGACAAAAATGTGAAACAGAAAAAAGAAATTGAGAATCCGATCAAGGCCCTTGTTTGCATAATGGTGGTTGTATATTTAGAACAATCACTGCAAAAAAGATGGTAAGATAAATTTTACTTTTTCAAATTGATATACTTTTGAGTTTGTTACAACATTTAACTTTTATTAATTTTTTTTTCAGGAGAAGGAACTGGGTAGACCACCTATCGAGGATGAGATATTTTTGACGACACACATGAAGAATGACGACACATGGAGTTCTGAATTTGCTACAAAATATATGTTAGAAAAATTTTAAAAACTCTTGCATTTCATATAAAGTTGTTTTAAATATTTTTTTAATTAGTTTTTTTACAGGAAGATTTCAAAGCTAAAGAATCGGAGCATTTGACTCAGTGTACTCAAAATGGAGATACTCCGAAGAGTAATAAAGATCTTTAGATTACGTAGGTTGGCATCAACAAAGGGCTTGCTTATGATTGTGAATCTTCTACTAGTTATGCTGATTTCCCATCCTCCCACGGAATTAATCAGGATCGTCACTTGCAAGAGAAGATAGAATCTCTTCAACATCAACTTCAAGTGAATCAGCAACAACTGCAAGAGAATTAAGAACAATTACGTGAAAATCAGCATCGGTCACGATAAAAAGAAGAATAAAAAAATAAATGCAACTGAGAGTGCGAAAACTTGAGAGAAGTTATCTTCAACTTATGAAGTTTTGATAATAATGTTAAATTGTCATTTATTTTAAAGGTTGCATAATTTAATCTTGTTCATATTTCTTGCAGTGAAAAAGAGGAGAAAGAGGAGGAGGAGAAGAAGAAGAACAATGCGAGAACTATGAGTGATTTATATAACTTGCAAGTTTTATAAATTGATACTTATTTTTTTAAGAACTATTGCAAATATGTCTTCAACGTTGGTTTTTATTGCAGTGGGCAAACACCGACGATGGCGATGATAATGAGAAGGGGAGGAGAATGACGATGACGAGGACCGAAGAAAAATGACGAGGACAACAAGGAGGGGAGAATAAGGACGAGGACGACAAACTAACAACACAAATTTTGTATAATTGCAATGTGAAATATTTGTGATTGCTATATTATGTGTGCGATTATTATTTTGTAGATATATATATTGTATAATTTTTGAGACTGTAATTTTGTAAATATATTATTTTATATTTTTTTTAAAATTTTGGGCAGTCTTGAGAACCCTCCCAATTGGGAGGGTCCTGGACCACCCCAATTGGGGTGGTCTGACGGGACTGCCCCAAATACCTATCTAGGCGGTCGATCAACCCAGATGGGGCCATTTGACCGCCCCTTCTCAGGTGGTCTGTTGAGACCGCCCCAGATGAGGCGGTCTCACTAGATCGTCCCAATTTTCATTTACAATCATCAAATCTGTGTCTGATCATTTTCGTCACTTGATCGTCTCAAATAACAAATTTGAGGCGGTCTCCACACATTTAGGAGGGTCTTGACCGTTCCAAATATGAAAATTTCTTGTAGTGAAAGAAATCTCTAATTGCCTTAATATGTTTCTTCTTGGCATTCATGTCAAAAATGATAAATATCTCATACACAATTGTTTCTTGTTGTGCATGGTTTTTTTTATTGAATTTTCTTGTGATTTTCTAGCTTAATAGTTATTAGGGAGACAATGAACAATGAATTGTACCCGAACTGATGCGTTGAACTTGATGTTTTTTTTTTTTTTGCTAAATGCCTATATTCAATAGAACTTTCATATTTTAACTCTTAAAATTGTGTTAGACAGTAAACAAACAAGTATGGTATATCTTCTTTTTTAGATCTAGATAAATGCCTTTTGTTTTCACTTTAATATATTTGGTTCCACAAACTATGTTCTTGTTATATCACATACTTTTTTTTGCATGATATTATGAAAATTTTTGCACTAATTATTTGAGCTTATTCTAAATATTTTGTAGGTAGAGCCGGATGGATAATATATAATTATAGTAATCTTGATAAGAATTGGATTTTCAACAAAAATGAGAATATGTCGGTTGCAAGAAGGGCATTAAAATTTTTGGGATCAATGCTTTTGGTCCTTGTAGTTATTGTAGTAGCTCCGGCTATTTTGCTATGATTTGTAAGTTATAAGTAAAAATAAAACTGAATAATTAAAATGACTGTATAAAGTTGGATGACTAATTTTGAAAAATTACTTTAAGTCGAGCTAATTGGCTACAAGTTTTCAGCTCGAAGAGAAACGAGTAAAATATGATTTTAGTAAATAAAATAAAATGGAAAATCTCTCCATATTATTTTTCAGCCACTAAGTCATACTTCACACCATAAGAAAATATATTGCATCCCTTTTTCTTAAAATAATGCATAAAAATAAGATGCACAAGAACTAATATATTATATAATGAATAAAATTAAGCAAGGAGAGGATCAATTGAGTCAACTTACCTTGCATTTATATATGGTGGCAAATACATATAAAATGTATCATCCACATATTCTAGATTGGATATCCAACACCACATAAATTGTACATGTTGGGTCCATGCATATATTTATTGATATATTTATGAACGTCCAACCAACAAGTTGGTAATTTTCACGTCGTAATAAAAACATTATTATATCAAATTAATTGACTTTGATATATGGATTTCACTTTTTTTTAAATGCGATACCAAAAATGAAATATAAGTTTCACACAATAATTTATCTTTCGACTTATGCAAAACATTTTGCATGAGTTCTAATGTTAATTTATTTTCAATTAACGTTTTTGTCTTTATTTCTAGATATCACTTTTACAATCGAAAAAAAAGCGACATTGAAGTATGATAATTATGGACAATTTGTTTATTATTCGCAGCCAGCACCTACATACATAAATTAAGGACAATTTGAACCTAATGTGTAATATTTATTTCTCTAATTATTTGCAGAATTAAAAAAAACAATGTACAAAATGACATTTTAATGAAGTAAGCACCATTTTTTTAAGCGTTAAACCTACAATATGCATTTTTTAAATAAATTTAAAGGAGGCGAAATATTCTCCGTATGTTTTATTATAAAACATGCATATAATTAATTATTAATATTAAATTTATTATCCAGATTAAAATAATTTAAAATCACTTAACTAAAATTTAAATTTGAAATATAATATAATTTTATATTATTTTAATCTTGATTAGAACGATTGTTCACAGTAAAACATATAATAGATATTTCACTTCCATTGATTTTTTTTTAATAATCTACATACGTACAACTACACATGTATTTTAGAAATTAAAATATGGCTTAATTTAAGAATAATTGGGGTCAAACGTAAATAGGTCGTCTGTCATGTCATAGATTTTGTTTGACATTATTAAAGCTGATAGCTAATGGTGATTAAATATTAAATGGATAATAGTTAAATATTAATATCTTAATAAATAACAATGATTATTAAAATTATTTAAAGTATTTAATAAATAGAAATAATTGATAACTGAGAAATAATAAAAATAGATACAAACCATATAAGTTATATTATTATATGCATAATTTTTTTTGTTATAAAATAATAAAAAAATATTTATTATTTCAAAACAAATAATATTATATTTTTAAAAATTATATCAGTAAAATAAGGACAAACATAATCAAGTTAAAAAATAACAAAATTAATTTTTATAAATAAGAAAAAAATAGAGAAATAAATACTAAAATGAAATATAATATTTAAATATTGTCTAAAGTATTTTTTATAGGAGAGGAAAAAATATATTAAAAACAAATGTTCAAATTAACTAAAAGTTTTATTCTCTAAACTCTATTTTTAAAATATGTTTATTAAATTAACTAAATTTTGATTCAGTTATAACTCTAGTTGTTATTCTATTTAGCTCCACATTTTTTTTCCTTCTATTAACTTTATGTTATTGAACTTTCCGATCGTTGGATATTAAATTTATGATAAATAAAAAATAAATTAAAAAAATGATGCTCATTATAAATTTAATATTTTATGATTAAAAAGTTAAGTAATATAATATTATCGGAGTCTCGTTTGAGTCTAAACGAGCATAGCCATTTTATTTCTACCGTCGTACTATTATATGAAAATCAATAAAAAATATACATGTTGTATATCTACTTTTGTATAGTTATAAAGGTAAACCTAAGTAGTGACTAAAGGGGAAAATAACGCAGTTGGTTAGAGTGTTGATGACTGACTCTGACTAAGTACACTTAAAACTTCGAGTTGATAAAATAAATATCTGTAACATCTTTAACCAATAATATATATAAATTTTAATTACGTAAATGTATATTAATTATCACAAATATCATGCACGTATAACATCTTTTTGCAAAATTATAATGACTGAATTTTGCACAATAATCTCATTCACCATTTTTTGAATATATATGTCGAAACAATAAAAATGACCACAACTTGTTTTAATTTAAAATTATTGATAAAATTATGTGCTACAGGCATTGGCTTCTTTCCTTCACACGTCTCTGATCATGTAAAATAAAGAACATTTTTTTATATTGTATACCATCTAATCACAATTATGAAATGATACAATGTATCATTTGTGCCATCATTGTGCCTATGTATACTAATTAATTATTATTACTAGTGTTATATAATAAATGTCTTAATCCAGATTACATATTAATTAACTGGAATTAACGGGAGGATTTCCAAGTTAACATACCTCGTCTTAATATGCGAAATTTTCCAGGTCTAATTTAATTATTCTCGTGTCCAAGTTTTATTCTGGTGCTGGTCGCAGTAACGTCGCCGTCGACATTGCGTAAGCGCCGCCGCCTTATCTCGTCCACGAACGCTTGGACACTGCGCTCCGACGAGCCGCCGTCGGCCGCCGCCCCGTTCGCCGCCTTCTTCCACTCCTCCGCCCTCCTCCTGATCTCCGCCGCCTCGTGCCCCGCCGTCACCGCCTCCACGCACCGCACCACCTCGTCCCGCTTCGCGGGCGCGCGCAGCCGCACCCCGACGCTGTAAACGTCCACCAGGAATTTGGCGTCCGTGACTTGATCCCCCCACTGCGGGTACGCGATCACGGGCACGCCCGCCGTCAGCGTCTCCAGCGTCGAGTTCCACCCGCAGTGCGTCACGAAGCACGCCACGGCCCTGTGCGCGAGCACGCGGTCCTGCGGGCTCCACTCCACGAGCATGCCTCTGCCCTCTGTCGCTTCGACGAACCCCACCGGCAGCGCCGCTTTCTGGTCTCCCCGGACCACCCACAGGAACGGGTGGCCGGAGCTCTGCATGCCGTTAGCGAGCTCGGCCATCTCGTCGCCGCTTAGTACGACGACGCTGCCGAGGGACACGTACACGACTGACATGGGCTCCTGCGTGTCGAGCCAGGCGAGGCAGTTGTCCGACGCTTTGATCAAGTCCCCCCTTACGCTCGGCGGCGGCTCGCCGTCCTCGTTCTGGAGCTCGACCAGCGGCCCCACGGGGATGAGCCGCATCCGGTCGCCGATGGCCTCGATGGTCTCCCGCTCGAGCTCGTCGAAGGAGTTGACGAAGACCCACGCGGCCTTGGAGACATTGATGAACTGTCCGACGATGGCCTCCGTCAAATTCTTGTAAGGATTGGACGGTAGCAGGAAAGTTGGGATCTCGTCGGCGTTCAGCGGTGGCACGCCGGGCAAGGAGACGGTCGCGGCGGGCGCGGCCTCGGTGGGGAACTCGGCGAGAGCGTGGTGGTAATAGTAGTACGCAGTGAAGACTGCGCAGGACTGAACCCACAGGACGGCGCTGGGGACGCCCTCTTCGGCGGCCACGTCGAGCACCCACGGCACGAAGGGGTTGTTGACGATGCAGGACACCGGGCGGCCGGCGTCGGCCTGGCGGCGGAGGAGGTCGCGCAGGGCCAGCGGGCCGACGGAGGCGAGGTTGTTCATGAGGGTGTCGAGGTCGTGGTGGAGGGGATTGTCGAAGACGAACTCGTCGGAGAAGAACTCGAAACGGAGGAAGCCGCGGCCGAAGGGCCTGGGGGCTGAGTCTGCGGCCTCCGGCGAGGCGGCGGCGATCTTTCGGCGGATCTCGCAGGTGGTGGAGAAGGTGACGAGGAGGCCCTTGGCGGCCACGCGCTTTGCGAACTGGAGGAGGGGGTTGATGTGGCCTTGGCCGGGAAAGGAGACCATGAGAACGTGAGCCATGGCCATGGCGCTGCTGGTAGTGTTCATGCCTCCAGTTCGTTCCACGTCCATGGCCATGGATCGCTTGTCTTCGATGGAGCGGATGGATATATGTAATAAATTTAGTAATTATATTATTATGAACGTTGTTTATTTATTAAATTTCAGTAATAAACTAATCACCTATTTCACTATTTGAGTAGGTGATTTGGTAACCATTAAATATAATGAACTAAGATTGATATTACAAATATAATATTTTTTTACTCGAATTTAATTTTAATTTTAATTTTAAATTAATATTACAACAGACAAAAAAACATTTACGGTCGTGAGCATATTGTAAAAATAAAATCATTAAAATTATAACTTTTAAAACTCTATATATATATATGTATATATATATTATTATGAACCACTCAAATGAAAATTAAATTTTAATATAAATCCCGTTTCTTACGCTACTAATAATCAAATTATTTACAATGACGATTAATGATAGTGAAAAAAAAGTCTTTGTCACGCTGTCTTCCTAATGTATATATCAAAGTTGAAATATAAATTATTATCTTTTGCAATAAAAAAAATACAATATAAAATAAGGACGAACTTAGAATGAAAAATTAAAAAGTTGAAATATATATAAAAATAAATTATTAATAAAAAATAAATCTAAAATCTCTAAAAATAATTAAAATCATCTATTCATATAAAATTAAATAATTTTTATTTTTTTTTAATATTTATTTTATTTATTAATTATAATTATTGGTATATACATATATATAAATTTTATAAATTAAAAAATTGAGGGAGGGTCAGGCCTAACCTGTCCGCCCTCTGACATGAGGGACAAATGACAGGTGAGAATAGCAACGAGGCAAACAACAAAAAGAAAAGGAAGCACCTCGTCCTTCTCTTAATAAAATCATTAATATTTATTTTATTTCCCTCGTCTTTCTCTATCAAATTTCTTTGCATTGGCCAACAATTGAAAATTTTCATGTGAAAATTATCTTGTCTCTATTAAAACGTTCAAGCCACTCGTAGAAAACTCTACTGTTTAGCAATAGAATATAATAGAATACACATAGAAATAAAGTTCTATTCTTTGAAACACAATCAAACGAGCACTAAAAATATCATGAAATAAAATATTGGAATATTAGATGGTGTTATGATGTCACAACTTTTGTCACTCACCGAGATTCTATTTGGATTGAGAATAAAGAGTAGAATATAGAGTTATTCCTGAAATTCTGTCAAACATCCCTTAGAATAAAATTAACTTGGTCAACATCTCAATTTTTTAAAATTATCTCGAAATATGTGAAATAACTATCTATACTCCACCAAATTGAAGTAAGTCTATTCCTAAGAAATTCAAGAACACAATTAAGATTGAAATATGTTCACTTGTTGGAATACAAGTGAACATATTTCATGTCTATTTTTTTACATATATTCCCGATCCAAACAGCTCCAAAAAATAAAGATTCATTTATCAACCAAATAGGTAGCTGAATAAGAATTTCCTAATTTCTGGAACACTATTACATTAACCAAACACAGAGAAGAACATCAAATGAAAAATATCATATTTTTTAAGAACATCATTTTATATTCCAATAATTTATATTCCATTACCAAACAACCCCTAGGGGTCTTTCGACTCGATCTTAAATTCGACTCAATTCGATTAATTTTGTTCGGATTGAATTGAATCGAATTGATAATAAATTAGTCATCGAATCCGATCCAACTCGATCTCCATTAAATTGGGTCGAATCAATTATTTATTTGATTAATTTTTTATATATTTTAATTATTTTTTATAATATTTAACATTAATTATATTTTAAAAAATAAAGAAACATATTTTTTAATAATTTATAATAATTTTAAAGAATATAAAGTATAAATTTGTAATATTAATTTTAAAGTAATATAAAATTTTTATTAAGAATAAATTAGCTCAAATTTAATAAAATATATATAAAGTTCGGATCATCGGATTGGATGGGTTGATCGAGTTTAAAAAATTGAAATCCGTATCCGATTTATTGATATCGATCCGACTCGATGAACACTCCTAAAAACTCCATGGATCAACTCGAAGGCAAATATGATTTTCCCACTGATTTTATGTTATCAAAGATTTGAGTCCAATTGGATAACGAACTTGTCCAAAGTTATTATGGTCGGAAGAAAGTTAATCAAGAGAGAAAACTCTAATTGCAAAAGTAATTGGTTAACCAATGGCAATTAACAAATATTGTTATATGTAATGGAAACCTCTATAGTGGAACCTTTGATGTTAATTAATAAATATAGGATAATAATAATAATTGAATTGTGTAATATTCGTAAAATAATAATATAATATGAAAAAAAGAATTACGTAATAAAACTAATCAGTGCATAAAAAAAATTACATGACAAACTTTCGATATGAAAAAATCCACATATTTATATTATTGATTCAAGACAATAAAAACAAATTAGAAATATAAAGAGAAACAATATTATTTGAAAAATAACTCGAAAGGAGAGGACGTTTTTTTTTTCTTTTCTCTATCTAACCCTTATATCTAAAACTCCAATTTACGTATAACATTATACTTTTACAAATAATTCTTATATGACTTAAAGTCCGGAAGCAGTCCATAATTTAATTAGATTAAAAATTTATCTCACATCTAACAAGAGTTCAATAATTCTCTCAAATAAATTTTTCAACAACTAAGCAATAACTGAAAGCTTGCCCATTAAGCCACATATCACGTGTAAAATTCAAGATAAATCTTTGAATAATTTGTCTTCTCTCAATTGACTTTATTAGCATCTCTATAATAATTTGAATTTGTATGAATCTCTTATAATTAGATCTCGTCCTTATCAATTATATCATAAATAAAATATTAATAAATAGCAATGTGTTTAGTACGAGCACGAAAAAGTAGGATTGTTTGTAAGATACAATGTGTTTTAACTATCATAATATATAAACATCTTGTTCATCTCACCATTAGTTCTTCAAACAATTTGTGTTACCATATTCTACTTTTGTTGTTGTCGAAAGAGCAACAATTTGAGTATCATATTTCAAAATTTATACATTTTATTATTTTAATTTTTATCTGAAACTCTTTAGGTTATCGTATATATACGTCTTTCAACATGTTTTCATTCATCTTTGATATTCATTTGAAATAATTTCAAATTCATATATGCTATTATCATCAAAATTGTCTAAATCGATACAAACTTAGCTACTAAAGAATAAACTCTTGTAAATTTATTCTAACTCACTTAGTATAATTCTTGGTCATCAATTTCGATTTATGTCTATCAAGAAAATCATCAGTATGTTATTTTCTCTTGAATGCTCATTTGCACTTTATGAATTTCCTACTTTTTGACAAATAACAAAATGCTCACACTTTATTTTTAACAAAATAGTCTATAATGATTCAGATTCATTAGAAGTCATCACTTTTTTTATATAAAATATAATTTATTCAATCATATATTCGAACATCAATGGAGTTACACGATGTTTTGCACTCATACATAATATAATCATCCAAATGTACGAGTATTACCTAAAGCCTTTTGTTAGTGTTGGTTATACTCGTAAAAATAATGAGTTCATCTACTTCTTTCAAAAGTATATCATTTTGTGTAACATCAATTCTCACTTTTGGATAGCTAAGTATATCTCCACAATCATCTTCACCGTCTCCTGGAATTGTTAGAAGATCATCATTCTCATAGACATGCTCTTTTTCATTCTTAAGAAAGATAGCATCTCGACTATTTATGGGACCTTTTTTCGGGTGGAAGAATTTATACTCTTTGAATTTTTTTATTATAGCCAAGAAATCTACACATTTTCGTCTTATAGTTCAGCTTGTCCCTGATCTAATTATAAATTAATACTTGCGTTTTAAATCTTTATTTTTAGAGATGATCCAATTCGGACTTTCTTTGATTCTACAACTTATATGACATTGATTTTACGAACTTAATGAAGATTTTATTTTGTATGTACTCCCGATCATCATTGTCTCGCACCAAAAATATTTTGGCAAAATTAAATTTTAATATAAATTCTTTCAAAATTTAAAGTGGATTTGGCTCTTATGTATAATTAATAATTTTAAAATTTTAAGTCGATAAAAAATGAATTAATAAAAAAGTAAAGTTAAAAATAGCTTAACCTTATTCTAGGTGGCATATGACTAATTAAGTAGAAATTAGAGATTAAAACGATGTAATCTTATTCTAAGTTGACATTTGACTGAATTATATATGTGGCATACCTAGATTTCCCTAGTTTTACGCTACTAATAATTAAATCATTTACAGTGACAATTAATGATAGTGAAAAAAACAAGTCTTTGTCACAGAACGCTGTCAAGTTATATTTTAATTTTCTTCAAAATTTCTTCAGCTTGTGCGATTGGATCTCTATTCAAGAAGAAAGTTGCTGCTAACTTAAGATTTATTCTCATCTTCATGTTGCTATTTTTTAAAAAACTTAATAAATGAATTGTCATTTATTAATAAGTTTATCTACGTTGACGACAAAATGACCACAACCATCGCCAATTAAAATTTGACTTTCATTTAGCCGATACTTTCAATGCGGTGACAATTTATTTTTTTTGAATCATTTCCAAATATTAATTTTCCTAATTTTAATTTTGTTATAATAAAATTATTAAAAATATAAATATAAAGATATTTTTTCTACCGACTTCAGTTTTTAAGATTGTTGGTAGTACATTAAATTTAGCATAACATAGAGGGTGTATTTAGATCACTCTATTATTTAAGGATTCCAAGGAATTCTCGTGGGAATTTCGGATTCCTTTGTTTGATTATGTCATATTTAGAAATGTACTTAGCAATATGACATTCTCGTTGGAATGAGATTCCTATGATCTATAGGAATCTCATTCCCTCCAATACTTGTGTCAATCTAACATTACTAACTTAATGCTTATGTTTAAAATAACTATATTTTTTTTCTTTAACTCCACCAAACAGACTAAATCAAATATCGTAATCTTATTTTTCAAGAAATATGATTAATATGAAATAGATTCCTAAGAATTCAAATATTCCTATCAAAGTATGAACCAAACACACCCAAAGTTCAAGATCTTGAATTTAAACATCGACGTTGTTCATATTAAAAATTATTATTTTTAATTGTACAAAGAAAAAATATTAAATATATAAATATAAAAAAATTATTTTTTTATTTATTTAAAATTTTAAAATTATTGATAGCCCATCAAATGAGTTAATAATGAAATATTGATATAACTATGAATATAAATGATTGGACGTGATATAGTAGTTTATCAGTGACCAATAATTGAAAAGGAAGGAATCACCTCGTCCTCATTCCCGTCGTCTTTCTCTACTACTTCGTTTGCAGTGGCCAATAATTGGAAAAAGTTCATGCTAAAACCTTTCTCTGTCGTCTCTATATTTGGCTGTCCACAAGGCCACTAGTAAAAAACACCGTGGACCAAGGTTGTGTTTGGCATGATAAGCGATTTAATGAGCGGATAGTAGTTGATTAGCGAATAGCGGTATAAATAAAGAATAGCGGTTAGCGGATGACGATTAACGGAGGTTAAATTAAATAATTAATAAGTAAGTGTTTGATAAATTTAGCGTTTGAATTAGTTTATGAGTATAAAATGACATAAACGGACATAAAATAATAAATTATTTAATTTTCAATATAATATGCATTTATTTTTTATTGCAATATAAAAATAATTTATTTTCATTTGAAATTTTGTTATATTCATACATAAANACATAAAATAATAAATTATTTAATTTTCAATATAATATGCATTTATTTTTTATTGCAATATAAAAATAATTTATTTTCATTTGAAATTTTGTTATATTCATACATAAAATCAATATAATTTTAATTTTTTATTTATGTTCATACTATTTAACTGAGATTTTTATAACAAAAATTATATAAAAATATAGGAAGAAGATATTATAATTATAAGGCTAAATTTGAAAAAAAAAATTGAACCTCTAAACTCTATACGTTAAAAGCTTTTTAAATTAGCCTACTATGAACCTCTAGATAACCGCTAAACGTTAATGATAAAATTAATTTATCAAACATTTAATTTAGCGGATTGACTTAGTCAAATCACTAAACGCTATTTCAAACTCTATTTTTTTCTCTGCCAAACACACTCCAAGTGTAAGGCAAATGTGATATTCCCACTGGTTTTAAGTTATCAAGGACCTGATTCCAATTGGATAATGAATTTGTCCGAATTTATTATGGTCGAAAGAAAGTTTTTTTTTCCACTTGAAATCTTCTATGTCCAAAATTATTACTACCTAATTAATTTAAAGTTAAAATAAAAAATAAAAATAATATTTTTTGTTAAAATAATAATTTCAAAGCTTAAATTAGGAGATATTAATTCTCGATCTTTTAATTCGAGATACAAACTTGTTAATAATATATATCAATTATATTAAAAAAAGGAAGGAAGCACCTCGTCCTCATTTTCAGGGACGGACCCACATATAAAATGAGGAGAATATTATCATAATTATCAAATTGATATATTAGATAAGTGATTTTAGGGAGCGTTTCTCTATAAGTAATCTTTCCACATTATCGATAATATTGTATTAAATTACCTGGCCCACTACATTATCTTATTCACTTTATTTTAATTTTACAGGTAATCTACATTGCAAACAATGCAGATTGCTTCTGAAGTGGCAATCTAAATTGTCTATGAGAGATGAGGCAATTCAGATTGTCATTTCACAAGCAATCTGCTATAATTATTTTTTCACATTTGACCTTTAGAATTTTATTTAACTAAATGATAAAAATAGCCAAATAAATAATAATATAATAGTTTATTAAATAATATAACTATTATTAATCACTATAGTAATATTTTTTATCATTAAATGGACTATTGCTATTATTTGTATTAATTTTAATATCAACATCATTAACTAAATTGTATATTATAAATAATAAACAATTAATTATTAATTATTTTAATATAATAATATTTTAGAATAACTATTATTAATTTATTATTATTTTTAGATAATTGTATACTTCTTATTTTATACATGTATTTATTTGATATATAAATTTTATGAGTTTAGGTATATATTTGTAATTCAAGTTCACATAATTTAAATTAAATTTATAAACTTAACTCTATTATTTAAGGATATTTTGGTAAAAAATTTATATTTTGTATTAATCTTTTTTATATAATAAATAAAATAATAAAGATTGCTATGTACATTGCTTATGCATACTAAACAAAGCAATGCACGTTGATGGTCATTTAATTAGTGGTAATCTTTGTGGAAGGCAATGTAGATTGCTATGTAATATGTAAAAGTAATGTAGTGAACGCAATCTTAGTTTTCATTAAGAGATTTAGGATTTAAATCTTGGCCCCGTCCAATTTTTTATAATTTATTGCCCTAATTTTCCTTCCTCGATCCTTTCTACGTGCATCGTTTGCATTGGCCAATAGTTGAAAAAAGTTCACGCGAAAACCTTTTATTTAAACAAAATCATTCGAGTTGGATCGAATTTGGATCCGAATCGGGTCAAACTCGACCCATGAATATCTCTAATGATATCATAGTTCAAGGTCCTGAATTTAAACATCGGCATTGTTCATATTAAAAATTATTTTTTAAGGAAAATATCAAAAATATAAATATAAAAAAATTATTTTTTTATCTGTTTAAATTTTTAGAATTATTAATAACACATCAAACAAAACTTATGGGTTAATAATGGAATATTATTATAACATGACTATAAATGATTGGACGTGATATAGTAGTTTATCAGTCACGCAGGTGCGTTGGCAGGCAAAAAAATAAAAAGGAAGGAAGCACCTCGTCCTCATTCCCGTCGTCTTTCTCTACTACTTACTACGTGCATCGTTTGCAGTGGCCAATAATTGAAAAAAGTTCATGCTAAAACCTTTTTTTTTCGTCTCTATATTTGGCTGTCCACAAGGCCACTAGTAAAAAACACCGTGGACCAAGTGTAAGGCAAATAATGATTTTCCCACTGGTTTTAAGTTATCAAGGATCTGATTCCAANATATATATATATAATAGTTGTAGTCAATAAAGAAAATGAATACTAACATATTATCATAATTATCAAATTGATATATTGGATAAGTGATTTTAATTTTCATTAAGGGATTTAAGATTCAAATCTTGATTCCTTCTAATTTTTTATAATTTATTATCTTAATTTTCTTTCTTCGATCCTTTCTACGTGCATCGTTTGCATTGACCAATAGTTGAAAAAAGTTCATGCGAAAACCTTTTTTTTGTCGTCTCTATTGGCTGTCCACAAGCCACTAGAAGAAAACTCCGTGGACCAAATGTAAGGCAAATATGATTGTCCCACTGTTTTTATATTATCAAGGATTTGAGTTTATTATGGTCGAAAGAAAGTTTTTGTTTTCCCTTGAGATCTCACAATTGTTACTACCCGATTAATTTGAATAAGATAAAAAATAAAAATACTATTTCTTTTATTAAATTAATAATTTTACTTGATTTTTTTTAATTTGAAGTGCAAACTTGCTAATGATATATATATCAACTATATTTAATTTATGATTGAAAGAAAATTAATCGATAGAGGAAATTCTAAAAGTTGTAAATATAATTGGTTAACCGGTATATGGAACCTTTGATATTAATTAATTAATTAATATATAATAACAACACTAATATTGAATGTGTAAATAATAATATAATATAAAAATTTGCATAAGAAAAATAAACAGTGCATAAAAATTTACGTGATTCAACATTTCGATATACGTTTAAGAAATCATTCACATATTTATATTATTGATTCAAGACAATAAAAACAAAATAGTTATATAAAAGAGAAACAATATTATTTGAAAAATAACTCGAAAGAAAATGACGTTTTTCTTTCTTATATCTAACACTAATATCTAAAAGTTCAATTTACATATACTATTATACTTTTACAAATAACTATTATATGACTCAAATGCCGAAAGAAGTCCATATTTAATTAAATTAAAACTTATCTCACATCTAACAAGAGTTCAATAATTTTTTAAAATAGTTTTTAACAACTAAGCAATAACATGAAAGCTTGCCCATTAAGCCACGTATCACATGTGAAGTTCAATATAAATCTTTACTCTTGACTGACTTGATCTCATCATTGTCTATTACATCACGAACAAAATATCAATAAATACTAATGTATTTCATAAATTATTCATCCTCTTATTTATTCATATTTCATAATATTTTATTAATTATAAAAGGAAAATTAAACTAATAATATAGAATACAGGATCGTTATCTATAATAATAATAATAAGAAGAAGAATAAGAATAATAATAATAATAATAATAATAATAATAATA
>LTAE01006850.1:11442-24212 GCA_001647135.1 Pontederia paniculata
GAGAGAGAGAGAGAGAGAGAGAGAGAGAGAGAGAGAGAGAGAGAAAGCTCATGAACGTTTAGGAGGTTTACCAATACAATGGTCAATGGTGGTGCATAAGCCATAAGAGGTGCCCACAAGGGGGAAGATGCTCGAGAATCCTCTTGGTCGAAGAGGTAGTCCGTACAACAAGAACTAAGTAGCTTCGATGCAACTATTTTAGTAGCTCCGACAATGCAATGATATCGATACTATGTAACCATTCCCGCAATATAATACATGATTGATGCACGTCATGTAACAGGTCAGGTTGTAACAGAAAAGATCCGACTATGACATGTTGTGACAGCTCTAATGACACAATTGTTCAATACAAAGTCAAGTTTTAAAATTTATAAAACACAACTACTGCTTCCGCAAGCGCACAAATAGTTGTAGCACTTTGGGGTCGATCCACAGGAGTGGTCAACTAGGTTTCTAGGAATATTCCTAACTCAACTATGCTAGACCGAGGGGAAAATGATTGTTGATGGGGGTTTGTTTTGGGGTTTTCAAATGCGAGAAAGTAAACAGAAGAAATATCAATGATTAAAATATTTCCAAGGAAAAGTTCCACCCCAGGCTCATTTGTAGTTGTCAAACATTAAAAATGTATGAACTAAATCTATAAGGAGTTTAAAGAACAAAACCATGCAGCATTCCACTACTCACTGATGTAATCCAAGAGCTCACTTTTCTAAGTCTTAGATTGATTGAGGAAGTTATCCAAGGGAAAGATCCACTATCATCACAGGAATATCCCTTGAAATCATTTAAAAATAATATACTCAAGTCAATATGTTGGGTCATCATAATCGGTCGTCACAAGCTATCATGTTTCTCCTTGTTACACCAGATTCCTCTGCACGCAATCCTTGATTATCTCGCCAAGACTTGATCTAGGTGAGGATGTATAGACAAGGACTAGGTTGATGCTGAACTCAACATGTGGATCGTCACAATCAATCGTCACTAGCGAACACTCCTCTCGTGACAGATTCCTCGATCACACAACCTTAGGCAATCCCTGTCAAGGGTAATCCCAACTAAAGAGTTGCTACTGAGACTATTGATGACTACTAATCCTTCTCTAAAATACACACCAATTGGCCTTCTTGGCGTGAGACATATAAAATAGGGAAGAGTCACACCCGTCCATTACAAGCTAGTTGTTCCCTAGTCGTGACAGATTTCTCGGTCACATGACCATGGACGATCCTGGTGAAGGCTTGGTCCAGTTGAAGAAGAACAATCGAAGACTTAGGTATATGACAACTTCAAGGTTTTCCAATTCTCAACAGTTGTGATAGATTCCTTGGTTACACAACCTCAGGTTTGACCCGAATGAAGAGAATCAAGAAATCGATGGGGGTTCAAGAAAATGTCATTTCTCCATAATTGTGACAGATTCCTCGATTACACAGCCTCGAGTGATCCTAGTCAAGGTTTGACCCGAATGAAGAGAAACAACTTCGATAAAATCAAAGATATGCAAGTCTTTCGAAGTCAACTTAGGATATAGTTAGACAACTTTCGTTGCACTAACTTGAGAAAGATCAAGCATTCCACAAGTAACTCTTTTTCGATTAAATCAAAATGCCAAATCAATTTCTAGGTTCATCACAAGCGTCGTCACAAGTTCCGTCACAAGTGGGGTTGTGATGTGCGAAATTTCCCGGTTGTGATAGATGCACAAGTTCGAGCGATCCTTTCTAGGCCTGGCTGGTATGGGAAACCTACACTTGAGAGAATGATCATGCGAATAAAACTGTCACCTTAAATCATTGACAAGCATTAAGCACATGGTGGTAACGAACCAAACTTGCAATTTAAATAAAAATTCTAGAAACGATTCATTGTTGAGAAGTCATGACAACTATAAAGTCTGCATGGGGCTTCACAAAGCCCAAGAAATAAACTAAACTAGCCCCTAACTCCCATGAGGGACAGTAGGAGCATTATTCTGAAAACTAGAAAGAAAACAAAAAGGTTTGGATGCGGCTTCTTCCTTGTAGTCACCAAGAATTTTCTCTGGCCGAACTCCCTTGTAGATGGTGTTGATCTTCTCTTTAAATAGGTTCCTCAAATCGTCTCTTCACCGTGTCTTGATCAAGGGGGAATTCATCATCATCATTGGATTGAGATCTCCAATAACTTCCGGCGGTTTTCTATTACAACCGGTGGTTTGTTTTCTTATTTATCCAGATTGTTATAATCTCCAATAATCGCTGGTGATTCCTTTCCTTAATTGTTCGGAATGTTATAATCTTCAATAACCATTTAAATGTTCGGATTTGATTTTTGAATTATGCTCTCTTGAATTGTGATTGCATTCCTTCAATCCACCTTCCTTCCTTAATTCGTCCGCAATATGTTTCCATAATTGGGGCTGGTTTGATTAGAAAACCTTCTTTGCCTTTTGATTGTGGGGATCCCTTCATCCATGTGGTAAATTAAATTTGAATTTGAAAGGTCCGATCCCTAACTTGCCTATTCAGCATTATTAGCTCCAAAATTGCACAATAATCATAATTTTATAATGAAATGCAATATTTCCTGAAAATGGGCTAGTCAAATATAGAAATGTTATAATTTGGTAAAAAGGCGATTAGAAATGTTCAAGTGGCGTGCAAAACACGATAAATGACGAAATGAATGAGGGGTAAAAAGTGGTGGTTTTAGCCACTCATCAATGATGACCTCAACTTTTATTAACTTTTCTTTTTTTATAACCCTTGCCTTTGCTGAATATTGGTCCTTAACACATCATGTGACTTTAAGAACAAGATAACATTCAATATAAAACTAATGCTCATAAAGGGAACTTGTATCACAAAATCTTTATTATAATAAGGTACTTCAATAAATATTAGTACCTATAATATATATTTCACTGAAACCTATCTTGTCCAACAATGATGATGCATGCTGTGTTTGATGATGTGAGTAATTCCTCTATGCAACGGGCCATGTTTAATGATGTGACATTATTTCCCTCCATGCTAGGGCCGTGTTTGGGCATGGACTATCTTCTAACATCAATGCGACAAATATGGATGCGGGTCATGTCATAGGTGACGTGATCCATGATATGGATATTACACGTCATGCCCTAACATTAGGTCAAATAAACAAAAGTACGTGGCCTTTGTCTCAAATGACGTGGATCGTGTCCTAAAATAGACCAATTAATATACTCGGATCATGTTCTAGGTGATGGGGACATGATATGATATACAATCATATATGAAACCATGGGGCATGGGTCGTGTCTTGGGTATGCGGACCATGTCCTAAGGTCCAATTGTTGAAAATATGGGACATTGTTGCCGTGTTCTAGCTCATGTCGGCCATGTCCAAGATAATTAAAGTTTGTGTCTTATGGTATAACTCTATGGATGCAGACTCTATCAGATGTAGATATGGAAGGTGTCCTGGATAATGCACAAAAAATATTCTCTAGATAACACAGACCATGTGTCTTGATGATGCCGGTCATTTATGCCAGACGCCATGGAATCAATGCTTGCCGACGCAGGTCGTGTTGGGTCAGCTGTGGGCCGCGTTGTTTTGACATGGTGGTATCGATGCCTTCGTTGAGCTATTAAAAAATTGATATTTGTGCAAAAAACTACGAAGCAATGATTTTGAATATGATAAGGATTAATTTTGTATACAAGATGATAAGTGATCATATTAAATCATTGTTAAATAGATTAAAAATAGGAACCCTGGTGTGCTTTATATGTATGAAATTTACATCTATGAGGGATCCGCCTAGGAACATACCTCTTCCGTTAATTATTACCATTGTTTGGTCCCTAAATGTTCCTCCCCTTCATCTCCAAATTCTCTTCTCCTCCACTTGTGTTGTGGCTGATTGTTGTTGCCCTCTCATTGATGTTCTTTCATATCGAGATCGAGAGGGAGATAGAGAGAGAGAGGGAGGGAGGGAGGGAGAGAGAGAGGGAGAGAGAGAGAGAGAACAAAAATAATGAGCCCTTGGAGAATTATTTTGTGGCCTTGGGGTTTATATAAAAAAAAGTCTAGGATTTTAAATTAATTTAAACCACAATCAAATTCAGACTCCAAATTAAATTAGAATTAGGACCCTTTCTCTGGTAGGAGCAACATGGGCCGTGTTCCCTAAACTCTCCTTTCTTGACTTGTTAAAAGCTAATGACTATATNTATATATATATATGTGTGTGTGTGTGTGTGTGTGTGTGTGTATGTATGTATGTATGTATGTATGTATGTATGTATGTATGTATGCATATAGAGTTAGGTAGCATGATCCTCGGTCATTTGATAATGAGCAAACTTGTTCATCGACGCGCCCGCTTGAAAAGTTATCAAGTTCAGAAGGTAATGAGCTGAACACGATATTCAAACTAGATATATCCGATAACTTGATACTAATCTAATATCCATCATTAATCAATAGACTATTTGATAGCGCACTCATTAGTTTGTTAAGATTATAAAGCATTTAAATATGTATAGTTATTTTCTATAGTAAATATCAATAAGATAAATTAGTTAGTTAAAAAAAACCACGTTAATAATAAAATAGAAATACTTTTGAACACTGATTGCCTTTGATAATTAATAATAAGGTTATTTCCTTAAACGACCATCAAACTACTACATAATTTCAAATCTAGCCCTGAGCTACAAAATCGACAATAATAAGTCTAAACTTTTTTAGGCTGGACAATTTGATCCAACCATCTATCTTTCTATTTGTTCATATTTTTTATTAATTAAATGACCATTTTACCCTTCTAACTAAAATGACTATGAGGAGCTCATCATGTCGCGTAGGCGAGTGACTTGCACGTAGGTTGGCCGCATATGAGATGAGCTCGCCTCATGCAGCTGCGTGTGAGGTGGGCTCACCGATCTCGATGTCCAATGAGAGGCAAGATAAGTATGTTTTTTTAAAAAAAATAATTCTAGAAGGCAAAAGCGACATTTACTAAATAAAAAATGATAATAAATCGAATGAAGGATAATGAATGCACTAACGTGTCTCATCGAAAAAAGTTTAGACCTTCTCCTTCCCAGTTTTATATATCAAGATTATATATGGTTTTGTGATATACTTGAGGGGAGATTAAGGAAATAACCTAAAAAATATAAATACTTTGCATATTTTTAATTATGAATTGTTTTATTATCAATGTAACGAGAAAAGGATAAAAGTGACAAAAATAAAAAGGAAAAGATTATGACTAGTTTTGCTAATCACAATTTTCAATCAAAGCCACTTGACTCGATCAATTAGGAGCACATCTGATCCATTGGACACCTCTAAGTCTATCTTGATTATGACTAGTTTTGCTAATCACAATCACAAGCACACACACATGAACATACATACATACAAATATAAACATATAGATGTACAATTTAATATTTGTATCAAGTACGTAACTTTTGTTTGACACTATATCAAACGACCTTTTAACCATTTGACACATGATTCAATAATTTAAAAGGTTAGTTGTTAAAATTAATCACTTCCCAAAATCTTTAACGACTAAAATTCTAGATTCTTCTATCATGAATTTAGATATTGAACGACTTTGATACTGTGTTAATCAGATGTCGATATACATGGGTTTGTAACTAATATTTTTTTTATATACCAATCAAGTATCGCATGTCTAGAATTAAAAGTTTATTACCATCCTTAAATCAGACAAATATAGAAGATGATAAGATTAAGAAACATCACTGTGCCATCAAGAAAAAGATTAATGTCTTGTATATGGATAAGATTAGCTGTTTATCAATAGGTGGAAGATCATTGATATATTTTTAATAAATGGACGATAAGATATTAGGTTTTCTTTCCACATGCATGGATCACCAAGATATTGATATCTAATGCATTTGAGAATTATGTAAGGTTCTTAATTTTTTTGTGATCTTGATTTGTAAGGCATGATAATAAAATTGGATGAATTTTAGGGATTTGGACTAGGATTGATTATCCAAATGAAGGATGAATAATGAGGTTTAGTTATAAATGAAATTCTTATGATGTCTTCTTATCGAACATTATAACATGATTCTTAAGGAGATTATTCAGGGATAGTATAAATCAAGAAAACTTTTAGGATGAAATGAAGAGTAGATAGAAAAATATATTGAGGTTAGGACACATGATCTTGATTGGAAGATAAAAGACAAATATGGATTACTTGATAAGTCTAGATATCATGCCTAAATTTATTTCAAGGAGGTTATAATGTAAACCCTCAAATTTCAATTGAATAAAAATTAGAAGATATGATAAAATATAATATGATTAGGATTAGAAAAATGATATGTATGAGTCAAAGTCAAATTGTCATCCTAATTTTTTCCTAATCAACTTTATTTTCCTAGACTTATACACATTAGTTTTAGGTAACTCCTAATCACAATATAAGTTAAGCCCTAAATAGTCCTAATCTCATTCAAACTCCATCTAGAAGAATTTTTCCTTAGAAATAGGACTCATTCCCTTCTCTTTTCTCACAATCTTTCTCCCTCTCTCTTTTTCTCTCTCCTCTTTTCATGGTGTCAAATCATCTGAGGGAGGTCAAGAAGAAGGTTCATCACGGAGGAGGAGCGAGAAGGAAGAAGAAGGCTCGTCGTGGAGGAGGAGGAGAAGAACGATCTAGGGCAAAGAAGAAGAGGGTAATTCTAGCTACAACTAATGTAAGTAATTAGAAGGATTAATTTCAATATTTTCCATATGCATATGATAGTATAAAGTGAATATATGAAGAACTAAAAGTAGATTAGGGTCCCTACACCAAAGTAATAATTGCTGCAATGAATCTATTATATGATATTCTAATCGACTTTGGGATGGAGAGAAAAACTACAACAACAATTTGGAGGCCGAACACAAACCGCATCCCAACCGACACGGTCGACTCAGGATGCGGGTCGTATCTCATAGATGGTATCGAAGCACAGAGGAAACGTACCCACGTCGCCCCTTGATGCAGACCATGTTCCTCGTGTCGAAGACGATGCCGACGCCGACACCTGACATGGGTCATGTTATTTCCTGACACAAGCCATGTTCAACGAGCGACGTCACATGAAAACTGACCAGATGGCTCCTTGACGCGCACCATGTTCCTGTCGATTAAAGAGGATGTAACAGAAACCTGGCACCAAGAATGGGCCATTATTACTTGACACTGACCATGCTTCGTGGTTTAAAGATGGTGTAACCCTAAAAATGGGCTGTGTCAAAATTGACGAGAAGCATGATGCTCAACCAGTCCGGATATGAACTAGGGACAAGTAATGAAGCTGATCGAGTTACCATGAACCAGATGCGTCAAGATTGAACCGAAGTGGTATGAGACAGACCATGTCTCATCTCGACTTATGTCATGTCTTGTCAAATATTCGTCAAGCACTTTAAATGTGTGAAAAATGGATCCTGTCCTATTTCGACGCAGACCATATTTTGCCTACAGTAGATAGATAGGAATCTCTGACCGTGCTTTATTATATTAGTTGATTTATCCTATTGCTCGAGTTAATGATGATTGTATGCGTCATAATCTAGAAAGGAGATTATGCCCAACATTTAATAGGCTCTAAAATGAATAAATGTATGCAATTGAATTTATTTGTGACGGATATGATTTGCTTCCCAACAAATTGTTAATGGACCCTAGATGTGGGATAATTATTAGTTCCTTCGGGAGATAAGGATTCCTTCATGGATCATAGTTAATGAGTTTTATTGGGTTAGAGAGACTCTAAGACTTAGCTAGTCTTAATGGCATCGGAATTAAAATCAACAATCTTCATAATTAATAAAATTCACTAATTAATTATAATGGTTGAATAACTTAGGAAAATATAAATGTAGAATAATCAAGAATAGTTCTAAGCTAAAGATGACTTGAATATATTGAACATAGAATATTATGGACATCATGAGATAGATGCAATTGATAATCATGTCACTGATGGATCGATGATAATAAAAGAAAAGATGCAAAATAATGAAAGAATTGGACTGGAACAATTTTATGCTATCATAATTTATGTTCTTGCAATGACATAGTAATGATATCATAAGGAAAAAAAATGAAAGTAATGAGAAGACAAGAAGATAAAGTTATGTGAGTTTATTGATTATGAAATTTTTTTTATTATGTCTTCATATATGGTCTTCCCTATTATATATTTTTCTTGCATATTGAGTTTCACCGCTCATGAAATTTTTTTTCTCCTACTTTTAATCTTTTGGATGAATAGGAAACAATAAGTGATGATACATACAACAGACGCGCGTGATGCAGTGATTTGTACGGGATTAGGCTAGATTGAATTAAATCTTTCGAGCATTAGAATTTAGTAAACCTTTGTTAACATATCTTTTCTTTATTGGATCATATAATAAAATATTTTACTTTGACTAAACTATTAAATAAAAAAATATTTTAAAGTATTTTCTTCCATATAATATGCCTTGACCACGTGTAGAAAAGAATGCAAGTGCGTTTTGTTTTCTATCTATTTCTATTCTTAACTCAGTATCCTTGCAACAATATAGTGCCTGCAGGTCTTCAATAATTACTTGCAAATAACTCTTGCATAGATTAAAATATATTGTTTCCTTTATGATTTCTCGTCAAATATTCTTTTGTTAATTTTATCTCACAAATTCAAGGAAGTTATTTGTTGAAAGCTTGAAATAATTAAATGTTGGTCGATTTCATGTCACAATCGCATTGAAACTGGCTTCTACAAACGGACATGGAAATGATGTGAAATAAAATCTTATCTTATTGCAAAAAGCAACCGCACACACGTATCAATGATTTTTATGAATGCATGCTTGATCTCCTTATACTTGTCATCAGTTGTAACATGTAAAATTGGCATATTTGTTTTTCATTTATTTTTTCTCTTGACTTTTAAGAATGATGGCGAATTGTTCAGCTCTCCTGTCTATGCATTTAATTATTTTTTATGACCTTAAGATGTCATACTAAGTTGTCATGGATTTATCAGTAATGGAATCAAAGAGGATAATTTTATGTCGATGAACAATTAGGTATAGTTCTTGTAATATTAGATGCAGGGAATATGATTTGCATTTGAGGGATGTAACAGGCAACTGTTGCTTTACAAATTAATTGCAAAAAAAAATGGTCCTTTTTTTTTTATAATTGCAGTTTCTGGTTTCCAACCGGGCAGTTCGCAGGTCAAGTCCCATTAAAGTCAATCCAAGCATCCAGTTACTTGGTTTAAACCCATTTACTCGATTTAAATTAAGTCGCACCATTTAAATTATATAGGTAATATCGCGGCAACGGTCGAGAAAAATCTTTATTATTATTATTATTATTATTATTATTATTATTATTATTTATTTATTTATTTATTTATTTATTTATTTAAATACATTTTTGTCATTTTTTATTTTTTAGGGCACGTTTGTGAGCCCATAAATTTTAATTCATATTAATCCAATTCATAAAATATAAATAATGATCATAAGAAATTTTTAAAACGTATGTCAAAACGATAACTTTGTCCACACCAAAACGGTGTAAAAATACTTAAAATCGGGTAAAATGTTCTTTTATACTAAAAAAGTATTTTGACCCTATTATTTGACCATTTTGAATGACAAAAAAAATTCCGTTAATGATTCCATTTTTCAAAGAGTTAAAAATATGAACATTTAAAAAGTTTTCAATGCGGTTAGAAAAAAACTTTGCAAAAGGTCCAAAGTACTTTTCTACATATTCAAAGTCCATAATTTGCTTTTGGAGGTCTCTGAAAACCTACTATTGATTATTTTCCACTTTTTTTTTTAAAGTACGTAGAAAAAAGTACAAATAAATATTCATATTTAGAAATTACAGAAAATGTTAACAATTTTGTATTTATTTCATTTTGTACAATTAGTTTTTTTTTGTGTATTTTTCCTATTATTACAGTTTAACATTGATGATTGTCCAAAAAAAATTTAGTACAATTACTTCATTGTTTTTTTTTCTTGAAGCATTTACCACAAGTGATATTGAGAAGGAAATAAAAAGGATAATGGAAAGAAGAATTTTTAATTCCCACGGTTTTGAGGTTATTATGCTTGTAGGAGTTAATGAAATTTCTATAATGCCCTAAAAATACACTCTATCATATGACAAAATACTATCTTGAAAATATTAACGATATTTATGTTATGTTTTGAATGCATGTTTGACTATTTGTCTAGTCAAAGAAAATATAGAATAAAATAAAAAACTTAAAACCCTTTCATAAAATACAAAAGTATTAATTCAATAATAAATACTTAATGTCTCTAAGATTAAATCATGATTAAACATAATTTATTAAGAGTTACAATTCAATAGTATGACTTTAAATAAAAAGAGATATCTAAATCAAGAATCATAATTCATGTGCAAACTACATCCATCACGGGCATTAATCGTCGTACACACCACTAGCTAGCTTATATCTACACATCAATCACTTGCAGATTTCAATATATGGGAAGCAATTCTCTCATGAACTATAAAGCTCAATATGTAAAACAACCAATTGGCATAAAGATCATGATAACATGAAGCATGGAAATAAATCTGGACCACAATTAGTAATCACTAACACACTTTACAATATTATGTGTTATGTTGTAAAGGTCAATACTCTGATTTCACTACTTTTCATTTAGTGCTCTAGATCAATGAGTCACTTTTCTTCTTACGCAAGGCTTTAGTGTTCCATACAATACTTTGATTCTCTGTACAATGCGTTGAATCAATACAATGCTCTGCTTTCATATAATTTCTTTGGATCAATGCAATGCTTTCATTTCAATGTTATTATCTTTGGCTTATTTGATTAATGACTTTGCAATGATTTTAAAATAGTGCTCACAACCTCATGTGTGCCAATACAATGGTCAATGGTAGGTAGTACACCAACCACGATAGATGCTCACAAAGGGGAGGATGCTCAAAAATCCTCTTTGTTGTAAGGCAAGGAGAAGACCGTGCGATAGGAACTAAATAGCTTCGCTACAGTAGTGCTAGTAGTCCCTAATAATGCAATGATATATATATATATATATAAATACATGATGACCAAATCATTCTTTTACTTATCTTATTTAACCCTTATCTTTTTCCTGATATTAATCCCTATTATCACACAAGAGAGTCTAGGATTTCAATGCAATGTTAAAATACACTATCACAATCAGCTTGACAGATACGAAGCCGTGTGCATCCATCTTGTTTCTGCGATATAGACACTGAGGATTGTGTTAAAGCCGTATGCAAACCATGTAAAACATAAGAAACTACATTACTATGATGCTAGCTGTGTTTCTAAGTGAAACACGAGCCGTGTTCATGGTTGAGATCGATGCATCTTTCGTCTCGAACAGTGCCCTAATTTAATTCGATTAAAATAAGTTGATATAAATTAATTTAAGGCACGATGTCTCCATGCCCAGAGCGACACGGGCCGCGTGTTAACATCTAATTATTTAATTCAAATAATATATATCACAATCTTTAAGTATGGTAACATGGATCGTGTCCATAGACCGTGTCTCATGGTCAATGCGATTTGGTTTTTGTGTTCTATGGACGAGGGTTGTGTCTGAGAGGCACGTGGGTCCATGTCCGACCTTCTATGTCATGACATCCTTGTTTTTGATGATTTGATCTGTTGTTTGTACAAAATTTTGAATGTAATAATATCCGAACTAAAATAAAGTTTTAAGACCTAACAAAAGTTTAGAATATGTACTACATCTTGAGAACTATTCTAATCTAGAGATCAAAACCTAACGTGCATTAATCTATCAACAATTCATATATAGAGGAGATTCTCCTAAGAACATACTCTTTTTGCCTAGTCATTTGATCTCCTCGTTCCACAAATCCTTCACCTTCATTCCTTCAAAGTTCATGTTGCCGCTGATCTCTTTCCGTTTTTCTCTTGGCATGGTTTCGATATAAATGTCATGTGGGAGAAACAATGGCATATAAGGGTTTTCTCTCTTAGCCTAAGGGTATTTATAGGGGATTTCTAAGGCTTCAACAAATTTAAAATGAATAGAACACCAAATATTAAAAAAAATAGACTCCAATTAACTCGTGGCCTCAACACGACCCATGTTCAGATTGAACACGACCCACATTGGGCTTTGCCGCGGACTCTAGCATTACATTATAAACCTCTTAAGAAAAATAATTCTTCCTCGAATTCAGGATGGAGATACAGGCTTACCAAAAAGATTTGGAAATTCCTTGCGTATTTTTGACTCAAGTTCCCACATAGCCACATTGTCTTACTGCTGGATCCATGCTACCTTAACTAATATCCACCTTTTTACTGCCTTGATGCTTAGTGCGAAACTTCAAAGATCTTCACCGGGTACTCTTCATAAAGTGAGATCCTCTTTTAGGTTTGGTTCTTCAAACCAAATTATGCTTGCATCATCATGCTAGTATTTCTTGAGCATGGACACATGAAATATTGTGTACACATACATATGAAGGGGGCAGTGCCAATCTACATTCTCCTTCATCGATCAATGCTAGCACCTTCAATGGGCCTACATATCAAGGACTAAGCTTTCCTCTTTGCTGGACCTCATTGTAGGATTTGGATGGAACCAAGAGGGAGCGGGGGGTGAATTGGTGTATAAAATTTTCGCTACTCTTGTTATGCTAGATTTGTTAGTTTATGTTT
>LTAE01006851.1:10688-24211 GCA_001647135.1 Pontederia paniculata
CGTCTGCTTGTCTTCTCACCAAGACTTCCAGACGACCCTTCTCTTCACCTGATGTTCATCAGTCGTCCGCACTTCATCTATGGTCGATCGATCTCTTGTCTGTCATCTACTTTGGTCGTCCGCTGCTTCACCACAAGAGCCTTCGGATGTCCACTCCAGCCTTGGCAATATTCTGGTCATCCACTATCTTCACTCCGAGCCCTTTGGACGCCATTGCCTTCAACCTCAGATCTTTGATTGTCCTTTCTTAACCAACGGACAACCTATTCTGCTTAGCCAAGAGCCTCCTTCGACTAAGTCCTTTCACTGGGCATCCACTTCTCTTTGGACCGTCTGTTCTCCATCCTTTTGCCATATGTGTGAAACCGTCGGTCGCCCATTGCTCTTCATCGGGCGACCTCTCCTGTTAAGCTCTTCTCTTCGGTCGACCTATCTGTATCTTTGGTCGACCACTCAGCCTTTGCTTCACAGACATTTCCTTCAATATCGATCGACCACTCCATATACTTAGGGCGACCTCTGCACATATGAAGTTCTTCTGATATGTCTTCTATGTGCATAGGTCGTCCATTCTTTTAACTTCGGTCGACCTATCATGCTCTGAACCTAAGTATCCTGTGTTTCAGAAATCAGCTCAACAAGTTCATTAGTCCAAACTAAGTTCCCTCATAAATTTATGATCATCAAAACAATCTCGGGATCCTAGATTCAACAATCTTCTCATTTTTTGTGATTACAAATTCATGAGGAGTGAACTTAGGGTTAGTTATAAACATAAAGCTTATACATAAAATTTTAACTAACCATAAATGCTCCCCCTCAAATAGACATCTCATTTTCCTGAAACCTCTCCTCCTCAACTCATGCATATATTCATGACATGTGGATCAAGCATGCTTAGTAATATGTTTTTAACAATTTATACTTTGAAATATGCTTTGTTCATAAAAGATAAATGCCATGAAAAATTCACAAGCATGCTCAATTCATTTTTGAACATATAACTTATACACATATCATTCAGATAAAAAGATATTCATTACAAACATTCAGCTCCAGGAGGTTTTGGATATACTAAAGATTTGCAATACAATTTTTGTCTATCTAATCAATCCTCCTGGTCCTTATTCTTCCTGATCTTTAGAACCTGTTGTTGACTCTGCAATGTCCTTAGTGGTCCTAGTTGTTTCTCCTAATAACTTGTTCACTGTTTCCTCCACTAGGACACTGAATTGTTCAGAAAACGGATCTACCTCATCTTCCATGTCTTCTCTCACAGTTATTGTTTGTTCAGCCACTTCAATGTTAGTGTGGCCAATTTCATCTGCTTGTGTGGAAGTCCTCTCTTGATCAGCTGCTGCAGTGTGAAGATCAGTTGTGTCTTGATCAACAACTTCTTCAACCTCAGGAGCTTCCTTGATTTCCTCTTGAATTTCTGGAATAGGTTCAATTCTCTCCTTTGTTGGTCTCTCCCTTGCTGGCTCAGGGTATTCACTCCTCTGATTAGTCTCCCCCCTTTGTAATTATCAAAAATAAGGTCACCATCAAGAGGATGTGCAGCAGGTTCATATCCAACAGCTCTCATGAAGTCATCCATAATTTCCCACCATCATCGAGCTTGACTATGATGAGCTTGAAGATCTTTGCTTACTTCAGCATTTTCAAATTGCTCTTCTTCCACTTTCTTGATCAGCTCGAGTGCTTGATTCAGTTGAATGAACACTGTGCTGATCAGGGTTGACAGAATGTCTACTTTGGTGCACATTGAGGCTCATTCTTCCTTACTTGGAGGCCATGCAGATGAGATAGAAGAAGTGGAAGTTGTAGTGGAGAGATTTCTATGTGACTTGGTAGACTTTGGAAGTGAAACTGTAGCTATGGAGGAACCCTAATTCTCAGGGGAAGATGGAGCTACAGTGGAATGGGAAGTATCTTTTGTAGGTCCTTTTTTGATCAACGTCGTTGCTGAGATCTTGTCACTCTTGGTAGGGAGAAGAATCTCTTCCTTATCATCAAACCTAAATTTAAGAATCTTGCTAACCATGTGGATGATGAGATTTTCATAATATAAACGAGCACCCTTGGTCCATTTGGAATGTACCTTTTCCTTGGTTTTAATGAGTTGATACATGAGAAGGTTTCCTAAGGAAATTCTGGGTGCTGCAGGATCAACGAGATTTGCATGTAGTGCTAAGTCAAGTAGATTTACTCATGTATAGTGATCGGCCCTAGGAAGAATTATGTGAGTGATGATGTGGTGAACAACTTTCATGACAGGTGAGAGATACTTATGAAAAGATGCTTGAACAAAAGTATCTCTTTGACCTCCACTCACAACTTTTGCAGCCTGATTTTGGGTATATGTGGTGTGAGGCCAATGCATTGGAGTAAGTTTAATATGGGGAAAACTCAGAGTGTCAAGAATTGCATTTAATTTGGATTCAGTTATGGAGAAGTGTTCGCCGCGTAGATAAGATTTGACTTCTTCATATGTTTCATCATAACTGAGGTTGACATAGAAATGTTTGACTAGATTCGGATAGACTGATTGATCAAGATTGAAAAATTTGATCCATCCACAATCTTCGAATGTCTCTTTAAGACCAGGAAGCTGAAGGCTTTCCCAGTCAATAGAGTGAAATGGGTCGACTACTCGTTGTTCATTATAAAAGTTTGAAAATTGACTATGAGCTTTCTCACTAACATACCACTGTGAACTAAAGGTGGGTTCAGTCGAGATAGGATTGTTAGTGTTTGGTGTCTCATTAGGAGGAGCTTCAACAGTCTCGGTTGGTTCTTGTGGTTTGGATGATGGTTCACTTACTTGGTTTGCTATTTGCGATGTTTTTACTAATCTACGTCTCCTAGTGATTTGCTTGTTAGGTGACATGATTACAATGGACAGATAAGAGTACGTGAATCTAGGGTAGCAGGAAGAGGATAGTGAAGAGAATGAAAAGATTTGATTATGTGAAAGAAACACATTTACAATAAAATTATATTTCATTAGGGTAGTGGAACAATGATAAACCCTAGTAGAAAAAAGCTTAAAACGAAGTTTTGCGATATGAAATTTGAGTTTTCGGTTTACCTAGATGTTCGAATCCTTGTTTGAATATGTTTTGAAAACTCTTAATCCTTTGGGGGTTTAGAGGATTTAAAACACAAGCTCGGAGGGAGAACTATGAAGAACGGAAAGGAAACAAACGGTCGTCCTCTTGAGTAATTGTTAAGTGTAATGACGACTGGGTATGACCCACACTCTCTATATATAATATGTTCACGACATCGATCACCCGAAATAAATGATGGGTCGATCGAAGTGAGAAAGTCGATTGAGTTATGGTCTCAGTGGTCGTCCTATGATTCAATGGACGACCTTTATTCAACTAATGTCGGATCGTAATCCTATTTCGATTGTCCAAAGTTCAATACGGGTGTCCGCTGCTTGAGGTACTAATTGGCACTCACAACATATGACTTTCTATGTTTATACACTGATCGATCGTAGATAGAGATTCAAAATGATCGCTCGAAGTTAGTAGTGAGCGTCCGAAATTTAAAATATATGCGTTGATGATTGACTACAAACGTTCAAGATCTTTCTGTGGGCATTCATTGATCAATGTTTTCATCTTATGATTTACCACAGACGCCCGAAGATTCTTAGTGGGCGTTCGCCGATCGGGATCACTAGATATCAACAATCTGCATTTTTGACGTCCAAGGCTAGTCTGATCCTTAAGAGTCATAACCATTTCATCTCTCCCTCTATCTATCTCTTCATATCTCAACTTAGGATAGGTATCTAGAAAAAAAAATAGTTTTGTTATGTATGTGTTGTGCAACACATTTAATTTACAATTGTATTAATCAGTGATACACACATAAGTAAGTCACCAACAAGTCAAGCTATTTTTCTGAAATCCTAAGTCCATAACTTCAAATCTCTTTTAGACCGTTAAACATATCTCCTCTCGGGGGGTCTTTCATTTAAGTGAGGATCATGAGGTTTTGCTTATACTCATTAGCATCTGATCTAGAGACGACCAAGTATGAAACTTCAATTATCTCTCCATATAGTCTCTAGTCTGCACCCCTCCTTTTTTCTTATCACCATAACTTTTTCAAGCATAAAATTTTTGAAATCTTTTCATATCTGAAAGTTTGTGAATCCATTGATAATGTCATCCACATGAGTATGCACGACTAAAATAATATACCTAGGATGTTCCTAATAGGAGAATTTTACTTTTCCTTCTTTAGAGTTCTTTTCAGTAAATAATTAACAGAGCTTTAGCAGCTTGCTTAGGAGACTAAAGCACATGATCTGAGTACTTAAGCTCATAATCCATTTTGGCAGTCTTACTGATTCTAGTTTTTCCTAGATTACTAATCTCTCTTCTTAGAGGTTAGCTCAACTAGGTTCTGATAACTCTAATGCTCTTTTCATATGAGCTTAATTTCCTTCGGTTAAGCACTGAAGTTTGTTTGAGTATCCTAAAGGGGATGTATCATTTCTCTTTTCATCAGAATTTTCTTAATTTGTTTCTGATTCTCAGGCCAACCCCGTTTCACTCAGTAGCTTTTATACTATAATATATTTGATCTTCTATCATACATCAATCTAGAGAATTCCAATCCTAGCAGAATTCTCCAAACCTTAAGGTTTTCAAAATCATTCTCATGATCATTTCATATCTTGGATATGTTCTGATTCAACTCAATACAAATTTTGTTTGCAGGAATAATCAACATATCAATGATTTCACTCATCTGTGTATGTGTTGATGGTTCAAGCATTCTAATTTTCTATGTCATGATTTCAAATTTATCATGCATACCATTTAGGCATTTGATATTAGGCAAAATGTCATAACAGAAACATATTCACATCACGATGCCTTACTTCCATATGCAAAACTTTTTTCAGTTAAATCACATGATAAACACTTGTTCTTTTTGCTTAAATCTAGCAATGTAGTTTCTGTCATATACCTGGCTGATATTCAAAGAGTTATGTTTCTAGTTTTCCACCAGGCTTATAATTCTTATAACTACACTGCAGGTTCATAAAGTTACCTTTACCAAGAACTTTCTCTTGGTCATTATTCCGCAAGATTTGTTTTGTCACTTAGTGTCCTCATTCTGCTCAAGATGTTTTCTTCATTCCTAGTCATATGTCTTGAGCAGTCCTTGTTCAGGCATTACCTTGTTGAAGTTTGTGGGTACCGTGCAATAACAACATACAATTTTGTATTTGGTACCCAAAAGTGCTTTGGGTCCTGAGGTGTTAGTACCAAGAGTTCCTTTGAGAATCCAGATTTGTCTAACTCTAGGAATATATGCTTCTTAGTTTTGCAATTAAAAACTATAGTATCCTAATTTGTTACAGCAATAGCATGTAACATTCCTTGCATGCATATTTCTGTAATTATGATGAGGATAGTTATTTCTGCCTTTCATTTTCATATCATGTGCATTTCTATGAGTGTAAAGATTTCTGGTCTTAGCATAATTGTTGTTTACATTAGTAGGAGTGGTATAAGAGTGAGAATGCATGTAAACAGATTTAGTTTTTCTTTGATACATGAATGCATGGTTCTTTTGTTTTGTCTTAATTTCAGAAATTTTATTTCTAACAATCACACTTTCTTTTGATGGCAATTTAGTATTTTTTTTCTTCAATAACAGATTTAGAGTTTTCCGCAGTTTTGACTTCATTCAAACATGTGGAGGTGCTAGGTGAGTTTGAGTCAAAACAATGTGAGGCTTTTATGAATTTTGTCGTCTCAGATACATTATTCCTGCAAGAGTCAAAACCTTATCCTTTCTTATTTGATGGACTTTTATGCTAAGACAGCATAACATCTAGCATTTTTTCTTCATAAGAAAATGTTTTAAGACTATTTTTAATATCAGTCATTTCTGACTTTAGAGAGTCTATAGTTTCAGTATGTTTTTCTAGGTTAGTATTTTTCACAACTATTAAACAATTTAGATTAGAAATTTATTTTTCAAAGTTATCTATGTCTTCTTTTAACTTAGTGTTCTCTTGAATCAAATTATTATTTTTTCTTTTTAGGATGAAATATTTTCTAATCATAAGATTAAATTTTTTGTGCATATCGAACATGATATCCTCTTCACATTCATCATTAATGCTAGTGCTGTTATTTGAGTGAGAAGAAGATACCTTATCATCTGCCATAAGACATAGTAATGCTTCTTCCTCCTTCTTTGAAGCTTTTCCTTCAGCTTCACTGTTCTCACTACTTGAGTCATCCCAAGTGACATTGATAGCCTTCTGCTTCTTATAATTTGGGAAGCCTTTCTCTTTTCCCTTCTTGTTCAAAGTTAGGCATTCACTTTTAAAGTGTCCAGGTTTATTGCACTCATAACACTTTTTCTTAGACTTGTCAGTTGTCCTTCTCTTTTGTAATTCTCTCTTTTTTTAAGAGATATTCACGAATTTGCTGAACCTTTTTGCATACAAGGCCAACTTCTCCTCACTAAAATATGTGTCACTCTCATCAGACTCTTCAACTTCATCATCACTCTCAGTTCTCCTTGCCTTCAAGGCTAGAGCCTTCCTTCTTGATCTGGCCTCCTCTCTTTCTTCCTCAAGGATCATCTCATAGGTTAGCAGGGATCCTATGAGATCATCGAATTCCAGCTTATTCAAGTCTTGTTGTTCCTCAATCACAGTTCTCTTCATGTGCCATTTTGTTGTCAAGGACCTGAGGAACTTTTTCACTCTTCAACTTCATCATCACTCTCAGTTCTCCTTGCCTTCAAGGCTAGAGCCTTCCTTCTTGAACTGGCCTCCTCTCTTTCTTCCTCAAGGGTCATCTCATAGGTTAGCAGGGGTCCTATGAGATAATCGAATTCCAGCTTATTCAAGTCTTGTTGTCCCTCAATCACAGTTCTCTTCATGTGCCATTTTGTTGTCAAGGATCTGAGGAACTTTTTCACTCTTTGTTTATTATATCTTGGGTCACCCAAGGCGGCTAACCCATCCACAATATCATTAAAGCGAATAAGCATGCTATTAACAGATTTATCAGATTTCATTTTAAAAGAATCATACTGATGATTTAAAATATTTAGCTTAGAATCCTTAACATTTTCTGTTTCTTCATGGGTAATTATAAGTTTCTTCCAGATTTCATTTGCACTAGTACATGTAGATATTCTGTTAAACTCAGTTTGATCTAGTGCACAGTAGAAAACATTTCTGGCCTTCCAATCTAACTTAATTAAAATTTTTGTGCCAGAATCTAATTCATTATTAGGAAGATAAACATATACACCATTTACTAATTTGGTAGGCATATTGAAACCATTTTCAATGACATATCAAATGTCACTATCCATGGAACACACATAAGCTTGCAATCTAATCTTCCAATAAGAGAAGTTAGATGCATTAAAACGAGGTGGTCTAGAAGTAGATTGTCCCTCGCCTAGTGTAAAACTAGTTGATGCCATTTACACTCTACATGGTTAAACCTATGTGTGATTTGTATGTAGTTACAAATTTGTGAGTGACCAATGCTCTGATACCAATTGAATGATCTGGATGACACCAAGAGGGGGCAGTGAATTGGTGTATTAAAACCTTTTTCTACTCTTGTTATGATGGATGAGTTATATTAGCGGAAGTATGCAAATGCAAGTATAAGTAAGTAGAGAGAAAGAGCAGATAAAACAAACAAGCACACAAACACAAAGTATGTTGACGAGGTTCGGCCGAACTTTTGGCCTACGTCCCAGCTTCGGTCTTCTCAAACTCGAGATCTCCGGAGATCACTGAACTCCTTCTTCAAGGGCGAATGCTACCTTACAACTTCTCCTTTCTTTTCTAGAGGACAAGGAGACAACCTCTTACAGTTCGCTCACGAACTCACAATCCCTTCTATCATGGATTCATCACTCGAATCGCAAAAGGGGAACCAAGGCTTTCTTTTTCTCAATGTTCTCACTGAATATTTTGCCAAAGTTATTCCCAAGACTCTCGGGATTATAATATTTACTCTGCACTAACGACCTAATTTCCTCTCTCAGAAAAACTAGCCGTTAATGCAAGTACAGTACCTTCATCTATCCCTCAGTCGCCCGCTGCTCCTGCCTCGATCGGCCGCTGCTCTGGTGAAGTCTCCATTTGAACTGCCGCCTGGTGCTTCGGTCGTCCACCGCTCACCCTCGGGCTTTCACAGCTCCAAGTGTTGAAGTCTTTTTCCCTCAGTCAAGCTCCTTCGGTAGTCCACCAATCCTTTGGCCGCCCGATCTTGACATGAGTACCCTTCTTCAACTGATCTCTTGTCGCCCGCTGATTCCACTTCAGCTTCCTAGACGTCCACTCTCCAATTGAAGAATGTGGTCAAGCTCCTTCGGTCGCCCGCGCTTCATCTTCGGTCGACCGAACTTGACCTCCTCCAGCTTCCACCCATCTCTGGTCGCCTGCTGATTGCACCCCAATCACCTCGGACGCCCAATCTCGAGTGAAGCCATATGTCAAGCTCCTTCGGTCATCCGCCACCACCTGTGGCCGATCGATCTTGACTTATTCCACCGTCTTCAACTGCTCTGGTCGCTTGCAGATTGCACCTCAATCCAACCGGACGTCCACTCCTCGAGTTGAAGACACCTGTCAAGCTTCTTCGGTCATCCCCCAAACCCTTGGCTGACCGATCTTGACCTTGTGCACATCCTTCTTCTTCAACTGCTCTGGTCGTCTGCTGATTGCTCCTCAATCACTAGAATGCACCACTTCTGGAGTTAAAGACTTGTCAAGATTCTTCAGTCGCCAGTTGAACCTTCGGTCGACCGACTTGACTTGTGCCACATCCTCTAGCACACCTGTGGACGTCCGATGATTCTCCCTGAATCCTTCGGACGTCCACTGCACATCCTTGTGGATACTTCGGGCGTCCGCTCACTCCACACTGAGATTCTCGGACGTTCGCTTCCTCCTCTGTCAGTACTTTGGCCGTCCGCTCACTCTCCAATGAGATCCTCGAATGTCTGCCAAAGATTCCTCTGACAAACTCCCGACGTCCACTGACAACTCGCCAGATTCCTTGGATGTCCATTCTTCTTCTGTCAGAACCGTGGTCGACTGCTGCTTTATCTCTTCAGCCTTCAGACGACGTCTGACACCTCATCGATCGTTCGCCAATCCTGCGGTCGTCCGATCTCCAGCCTCCATCAACTCTGACAAACTACTGGACGTCCACTTGTCTTCTCACCAAGACTTCCGGACGACTTTTGTCTTCACCTGATGTTCATCAGTGTTCCGCACTTCATCTACGGTCGACCGATCTCCTGTCTATCATCTACTTTGGTCTTCCGTTGCTTCAACACAAGAGCCTTCAGACGTCGACTCCAGTCTTGGCAATATTCTGGTCGTCCACTGTCTTCACTCTGAGCCCTTTGGACGCCCATTGCCTTCAACCTCAGATCTTCGGTCGTCCTCTCTTAACCAACGGATGTCCTCTCCTGCTTAACCAAGAGCCTCCTTCGACTAAGTCTTTTCACTGGGCGTCCAATTCTCCTTGGACCTCCCGTTCTCCATCCTTTTGCCATATGTGTGAAACCGTCGGTCGCCCATTGCTCTTCATCGGGCGATCTCTCCTATTAAGCCCTTCTCTTCGGTCGACCTATCTGTATCTTTGGTCGACCGCTCAACCTTTGACTCCTCTTCACAGACATTTGCCTTCAATATCGGTCGACCACTCCATATACTTAGGGCAACCTCTGCACACATGAAGTTCTTCTGATATGTCTTCTATGTGCATAAGTCATCCGTTCTTTTAACTTCGATCGTCCTATCATGCTCTGAACCTGAGTATCGTGTGTTTTAGAAATCAACTCAACAAGTTCATTAGTCCAAACTAAGTTCCCTCACAAATTTGTGATCATCAAAATAATCTCGGGATCCTAGATTCAACAGCTTATATACAGACCCACACTAGTAGGTTGACATAATCTGTGAGTGTTGAAGGATTGTGCTATAATTTACAATGCTACACAAATATTTTATCATATATATAATTTGTATTAACTCAAATATATTATTAGCAATAACAAAAAAACCAAAATACTTTCGCTTGGCTTAAAACTAACTACTTATATATAGGGATCTAATCATATCTTATATGTATTATATTTATTTATTATTTTTTAATAACTAAATATTACTATTTATATCTTTTTTAAAAAATATGGAGATAACATGTGGCATACGCTTAGATGGCATTAAATACATACATACGTACATACATACATACATACATACATACATACATACATACATACATACATACATATTACAGATAGATAAATAAATAGATAGATAGACAGGTTGATAGATAGATCCATGGATATTTTAAAATTAACAATTATTTTGACATTAAAAGATAATATGTCGCATGCATCTAAGAATATTTTAACAACAAGTATTATGTCTTTGCTTTTAATCATGTACATTAATTCTTCTCTTGGTGATTTATGTCAAATTTTCTTAATTTAATTGAGGTAAGACTTGTTAGAATATCTTTTATAATTTTTTCTTTAATTTAATGTTCCTTATAAAATTTATATCATATCATATTTGTATGTATGCATTAAATATTTAAAATAATTTTGAAAATTTCTATTTAAGATTGTGCTTGCAGAATGCAAACTGGATATTCCATTATGATTTATTTAAGACTTCATTTGAAGTCATGAGTTAAAGAGGATGAGAGTGATATGATATAAATAACACATTCAATATCTTATTTAATTATTTAAAAAAATTAATTCAAAATTGCGTTTGGAGCCCCACACTTCGTCCCTCTTCTATTTATAGACGAAAATGCAGAATATTTAAAACAACAAAATAAAAATATATTTCTCACTAACTACTATTTAAGTATCTTATGATTATCTTCTTTATACATCGAGATAGTAATTAAATTTATTACTGTAAATTGTTTTTTTTCTAAAAGATAATTTTTATATTTTATTATTAGATTAGACGGCTTCACTATATATATGTTGTAGATAGATATTAGGTGCTTAAGATATTATCTTATTTGTAGTTTCTAACTTATTATTTTAACTTATTTTATTCAAATTATGTAGTGTAGATCTCTAGATACGACATAGTTAAAACATACATTTTTTAAATTTATTTTATTTAAATTATATAATGTTGATAGTTAAGATATCAAATTCTTCTCATTTTATGCTATATTTGACATTTTTAAGATTTTAAGGTAAAACATATTTAAACTATTACATAAATTATTTTCTTTACTATTTGGTTAGTTACTATTTATCACTTATTATATATATATAATTTATATTAATATATATTTTTTTAGGACTCCATCCTTGATCTTTAGGAAAAAATGAAGATGTTTCATACTTAAGTAGGTAACACCATATTACCTAACTTTTTAGCTCTAGGATATTAAATCTACGATGAATATCAAATATTCTTTCTCTTAAATTTTTTTTCATCCACCATATATTTAACATCAAACGATTAAAAAGTTAGGTTTAATATGATGTTACCTACTTAAATAGATAACACATTCATTGAACTCTTCTAAAAATAAACATTTAAACTTTGTTTAAAGCTCCATGCTGTGTGGGATGATGCAAACAACATAATTAATCACCTATTTAATTTTTTTTAATTATTTTAAGACTTCGTTTGAATTCCCTTGTACTTACTTTCCTCTTAAAGTGGATGAGAGTGAGATAATGCGAATAACATACTTTATTTCTTTTCTATCTATATGCATAAATGTAGGATATGCTTAAGATAATGAAAATAAAGATATATTCCTCACTAGCTACTCTTCGGATATATTATAATTTTGTTCTTTATACATCAAGTCAATAGTTGAATTTTATGATTCTACATCGAAAATATTTCTTAATAAATAAATAAATACTTATTATATTTTATTATTATATTATGTGTCTTCATGAATGATCATGTGACTACTTCGACTTCTCCTTATATATATATGTATGTATATAATATGCATATTGTAGATAGATATAAGGTTGTTAAGATATTGTCTTATTGATAATTTCTAAATTATTATTTTAACTTATTTTAGTCTAATTATGTACGTATATCATATTTTTTATTTATTTTACTTCAATTAAATAATGTTGACAGTTATGATATTAATTTCTTCTGATTGTATACTATCTTTGACATTTTAAGATTTTAACTATTACTTAAATTTCTTTTTTACTATTTGGTTAGTTAATATTAGTTCTTATTATTATTATTATCTTGAAATTGAAAATAAAAAAATAAACAAATGAGATATATTAGCGTGCATACACAAATTGTGTATGCACGTGCATATACACACTATGGACCTTTGGATTAGTATCACTTTTAATTCGATGGTCCAAAACACAGACGATCTGTATCGTTGGATTACAATGATACTGATCTAAAAGCCTAGAGTGTGTGTATGCACGCTAATTTCTCTCTCTATATATATAGTTTTTTTTGGGATTCCATCCTTGATCTATTAATTAAAAGAAAAGATTTAAAACTTTATTTAAAGTCCCACGTTGAGTGAGATGATGCAAATAGCATACTTCATCACTTATTTAATTATTTTAAAAAAAAGTTTTTTCAAGACTTCGTTTGAAGTTTCTCGCACTCTTTTCTCTCAAAGAGGATGAGAGTGAGATTACGCAAATAACACGTTTCATTCCTTGTCTATTTATAACTATAAATACAAAGTATGTTTAATATAAAAAAAATAAAAAATATTCCTTGCTAACTACTATTTGAAGATATTATGATTTTCTTCTTCATACATCAAGATAATAGTTAAATTTTATGATTCTATATAACTTTTTTATTAATAAATAAATAATTACTTATTTTATTATGCTATATATATATATTATTGTAGATAGGTATTAGGTAGCTAGTTAAGATATTATCTTATTGATAGTTTCTAAATTATTATTTTAACTTATTTTATTCAAATTATGTAGTTTAGATGCTTAGATACGATGTAGTTAATATATAATTTTTTTATTTTATTTAAATTATATAATGTTGATAGTTACTTCTGTTGAATTTAGGATCCCGAGAATGTTTTGAATGATAAAAAAATTATAAGTGAACTCAGTCTGTACAAATGAACTTGTTTGAGCTGATTTCTGTAACAGGATATAGACAAGTTCAGTACAACGGTCGACCTGAGCTGAAGGAATGGACGACCACTGCATACGTGATATATATCAATGAGCACCATAAGTGTGCAGTGGGCGTCCTATGGATATAAGCGGTCGACCAGTATCAGGAGGAGGAGGTCATATGAGCATCAATGGAGTACATATGGTCGACCAGTGATAAGGAGAGATCGACTAGTATCAGAGTATTATGTATATGGAGGAGGAGACAAAGACGATCGACCCAAGAGATAAAAAGGGCGACCAGTAGTGATGGACAGTGGAGGTTCAGAGGAAGACCGGTCGATCAGTGA
>LTAE01006852.1:2952-18176 GCA_001647135.1 Pontederia paniculata
CTTCCGGTCGTCCACTGTCTCCTCCTGAGCCCTCCGGACGACTGCTCCCCAACTTTGTATAGGAAGTTTGTGTATTGGGGTCGCCCATTCATCAATCACCGGGCGACCTCCTCATTTCAGCCCTTTTCCTCCGGTCGTCCTCTCTTCATTTCTGATCGACCGGTCTTCCTCTGATCCTTCACTGTTCTTCATTATCGGTCGCCCTCTTTACACCACTAATCGATCGTCTATGCTTTGCTCCTCCATATGAACTCCCTTCTAATGCTGGTCGACCTCCCTATATCTTTGGTCGATCGGTTATGCTTTGCTGCTGCTCATTATATGCTCTCCCCCTCTGATGTTGGTCGATCGCTTATATCCTTAGGACGCTCACTGCACACATATGGTTCTTCTGATATATATTACGTGTGCAGTGGTCGTCCATTCCTTTAGCTTAGGTCGACCACTGTACTGAACTTGAATATATCCTGTTACAGAAATCAGCTCAAACAAGTTCATCAGTACAGGCTGAGTTCACTTACAAATTTGTGATCATTCAAAACATTCTCGGGATCCTAGATTCAACATCCAAAGTTATGCATGTAATCATTTTTAAGATTAATATTATTGTGTTTAACGGTGAGGCTTACTTCGAACATATAGCTGATTTCAGCTGTTATAAGTCTTATAAGGACTCGGTTAAATCTAGTCATGATGTTATATATCTATTTTTTTTTCTTTGATACAACCTTTTGACGTCATTTCTTATTGAAATATCGGTTCTTTTCACATAATTAAAGAACTCTTGTATATTTCTTTTCACAATAAATCACTAATAAGAACAAATAAAAAATAATTCAAATATTCAATCACAACTAGCGTATTTTCTAATACAAATTCCAAAGCTAAATCAAGTAAATATTACATAAGATAAAAAAAGATCATTCCAATAATTAAATACAATATTTTCTCTATTTAATTTGATTCTTTAGTTACATCCTCGCATAGTGTAACCTTATTGAGCAACCGTACAAAAATGATCATATTTTTGTCTCTTTACATCTTTGTGTTTCTAGTGTTGCGCTGGCATTAAACAACTCTATTAGAATAACCTTGTGTCGATCTTCTACAATTGAATTCAACCATCAAATAAAATCACAATCATGGGATGGATGCATAGAAGACAAAAGTATCATTCTAATACAAATTCCAAAACTAAATCAAGTAAATATTACATATGACAAAAGAATAAGATCATTCCAACAATTAAATTCAATATTTTCTCTCTTTTGAGTCGTCGAATTACATCCTCACGTAGTGCAACTTTATTAAGCAACCTGTACAAGAATGATCTTATTTTTGTCCTCTTTATGTCTTTATATTTCTAGTGTTTCATTGGCATTAAAAATGCTATTAGAATAACCTCGTGCCGATCTTCTACGATTGGATCCAATCATTGAAAAACATCACAATCATGGGATGAAGATTTAGCTTGTATAGAAGGCAAAAGTGTCATTTTAAAATTTATAATTCATTGATAATATAACCATAAACTCTAAGATTTTTATACCAAAAAATGAAGGTATTTCCAAAATCGCGTTCTTGAATTATTAGTTGTATATGTTGTCTTTTCTCCGCATGCACAAAATGGAGTATTGTCATGATATAAAGGGTGAGAAAACCAAGACACAAAAAAGATGACATCTTAACTAGTCCAATGTTCTTTAATTAGTCCAATTTTATAACATAACCTCTTGCCTGCAATATCCGCCCAACATAAAAAAATTGTTTAAAGTCACTCATATAGACTTCGTGTTAGCTATAAATTGAATGATAGAGAGAAAATTTACTTGCCATTTTCTTCTTTTTTAGATAGAGCAGTAATCCTACAAAGAAATTTAGAGACAAAAATTTGAAAATAGATATCTAGGAGCATAAAAAACACAACTCAAACAGGTTGTATTTCATATTAAAGGTTAACTCTAAAAGCATCGGTGAATCAAGAACTAGATTTAAGTAGTAAATGAAGCTAGAGACAAGAAAATACAATGTGTTCTGCTTGCAAAAATAAAGAAAATGAAACATTCTTATTATAATGTTTTGACTGAATTAATTCTTTAACCAAAAAAAAAGAAAACAAGAACATACCAAAATAAAGGCAGCAGTTGCGAAAGGTGGTGTTGTCGCCCGCTCGTTGTAGTCCTTAAAATGATTTTAACAGAGGATTCACCACTATGTCATAAAATTTGAATTCATCATATTTCTACTAAAAAAGGATTTGAATCTATTAGAAGAACTATATATTTGCCAACCTAAAAGTAAATATTGAGTGCAGGATCAGAGCTGGAGCACTTATTAGAGAAATAAAAATCTAAGGAACCAATGATTAGAAACAAAAATCTAAGGAGTGAACTTTGGGAAGTGTTAAGCGTCTGACTTTTCTAACCATGGTCATCACATATGATGACCTCAATCACAAATGTGCCACAGTGTCCTAAGAAGACATGAGATAGAAAATGTGAATGCACATAGACATAAAAAAAATGACCATGAATGCAATTGCAATCCATGTCAACGAAACTAAAAGTATGAGTGCATTGACCTGAAAGTTACTCAGGATGGAGCACATACTTAGATAAAGGCATGCACAAATATTGAATATGTCTTGGCGCTAGTGAGCATGTAGTGGAGGAAGATCACAAATGCATAAAAGAAGAAAGACTTGATTAGATGGGATTCAACTAGAATGGCACAAAATTAAGAAGTAAATTTAAGTAAATGAAGCTAGAGACACAAGAAAACATAAGGAAACACAATGCATTGACAACGGTTTTTTTCATTTTAATCAGTAAGTTTATAAGAAAAACCCAAATTCCGAAAGAATTTTTCATAAGGTTACTTTATTAATCCAAATTTTTGGTGTTCTCTATTCTCTTAAACGTATAGTTTTATTTATTTATTTGAAGAAAAAAGAAAGAAATGTTTTGTACTTTTACTAACAAAACTCTTAATTGTTTGAAAAAAAAATATTTTTTATACTTTTTCTTGCGATCTTTAATTTCAAATATGCCTGCCCGTTGAACGTTAACAAAGCATAAAGTAAGACCATTGGAAAAAAAGTAAGACCACTGTTATTTTTTTAATAATTTAATTAAATTGTGAAAAAGGACAGTTTACCCAACATGGAATTAACTGTACAATAATAAATAATCACGTGTTTATTCCGCATGTGCATGCACGTGCCGATGGCGGACCTTTTGACCTTTCAATGGTTATTATTGACGGAAAAAAAGTGGTTCATCCAACTAAAAGCCAAGGATCACATTCCTATTTTCTTTTGTAGGTGCTATAAGAGTAGAGAGCTCACACATTTCATTCTTCTCTTCATAATCCTAGCCACCAAAGTCTCTCTCTCTCTCACCAGGTGTGCAGAGGTAAGAGATTTTTCTCCCTTAAGATTTCTTCTCTCCTTCTTTCTCTTTTTTATCTAAGTTGATCAAAACCCTTATAAGAGGACATGAAAAAGATCTGCAATAACACATAGAAAGAGGAGGAGAAGGCAAAGGCAAGAGTAGAACAAATTCTTAAAAACTCTACAAATTCAGTATGTAAATAGGCGAATCCCAATAGATAAACTTTCATGATATTCAAAATGCATGCTAAAAATTTATGCTAGATAATAATGTTAATATGATGATCATGTTTAAATCCATGTTTAATAGTCCAAATAAATCATTTAATTCAGCATAGATTAATTAATATTTTTCTATGTACGAATTGCATGTTTTAATTGTTAATAGTTACTATTCACCGGTGGAACACGATCTACGTCCACCTAGACATGGTCTGTGTTCACCGATGCAAATCCTAAATGCCGCGTTGACGGCTCGCAACCTAATACATGACAACCTTAAAAGCATCGCCCCCGTTTAACGGAAGCGCCCTATCCTGATGTACGACACATGTAGGATCTAGAATGAAGATGACATGGCCCAGCACTACACCTTGTTGCACCATGAAGTGGCATTTTTCCCAATTAAGAACAAGGTTGACTTCTTGGCATCTGCACAACACTCACTCCAAATTTGTTAGACAACAAGAACAGGAGGATCCATAGACTAAAAAATCGTCCATGAACACCTCCATAATAGTTTCTATGAAAACAAAAAAAAATGGATGTCATGCATCTTTGAAAAGTAGCTGGGGCATTACACAACCCAAAAGGCATTCTTCTATAAGCAAAAGTACCATAGGGGCATGTAAAAGTAGTTTTTTCTTGGTCGGCTGGATGAATTGGGATTTGAAGAAAACCAGAAAATCCATCAAGGTAACAAAAGTATTTGTGCTTAGCTAGTCTCTCGAGCATTTGGTCGATGAAAGGAAGTGGAAAGTGGTCTTTCTTAGTCACTCTACTCAGTTTTCTAAAATCCACACACATCCTTCATCCATTAGTCACTCGAATTGAAATGCTTTCACCTTTTTTATTCTGTAATACTGTCAAACCTCCCTTTTTTTGGTACAACCTGAATGGGGCTAACTCAGGGGCTGTCTGAAATGGGGTAAATCATACCCAAGTCCAAGAGGTTTAGAATCTCCTTTTTCACTACATCTTGTAGATTTGTGTTCAACCTTCTTTGGCATTCTCTATAAGGCTTGGTATTATCTTCCAGACTGATCCTATTCATGCATAAAGATGGACTCAACCCTCTGATGTCACTCATTATGTACCCAATCACTTTTCTGTATTTTTTAAGGACACCTAAGAGCTGATATGTTTGAACAGGATCTAGGTACGAGTTTACAATTACTGGATATGTGGAGTTTGGGCCAAGGAATTCATACCTGAGGGTAGAGGGAAGTGGTTTCATCTCTACCTATGGTGCAGACTTGGAATCATCCGTCGAGAGAACTGTCATTTCTTAAACGAGGCAAGTTGTTTAAGAAATGGTTTCTTCAAAATTGTCGGATCCTGATTGTAACTGGGTACCCCCGTCCGATTGTCTTTCAGCAATGTCCTTGTCCATTTCTTCCAACTCAACAAGGATTCCTCTATTTAAACTCTCCATCTTGATAATAGCAGAAACTTCCTCTATGGCTTCATCTAGCACCTCTTCTGCCTCATTGATAGTTTCTTGTCCGGATGGAGCCTTCATTGCCTGGGCCAGATTGAACTTTATTTTATCATCTCCCAATTGTAATGATAATTTGTCATGTCGCACATCAATCATGGCTCCTGTTGTTGCCAAAAAGGGCCTGCCTAAAATCAATGGAGTGTTAATGTGCTCCTCCATATCCAAGACTACAAAGTCAGCTAGTATGTAGAACTTTCCTATTCGCACTGGCATATCCTCAAGTATGCCCAATGGGTATTTTACTGACCTATCAGCTAGCTACAGGGTCATATTAGTAGGTTTAAGGTCGCCTGCATTTAGTTCTTGGCATAAAGATAGGGGTATCAGGCTAACATTTGCTCCCAGATCACACAAAGCCCTGCTGACATGTAAATTTCCAATATCACATGGTACTAAGAAACTTTCTGGATCTTTAAGCTTCGGAATAAACTTCCTTTGGATAACTGCACTAGCCTCTTCTCTCAGAGCCACTATCTCGTGCACATCTATTCTTCTTTTCTTTGATAGAATATCCTTCAGAAATTTAGAATAAGGAGACATTTTCTGCAGTGCTTCGACAAATGTCACATTCAAATGCAATTTTCTCAGGATGTCAAAGAATCTTGTGAATTGTTGATCATTTTGAACTTTCATCAATCTTTGAGGAAAAGGTAAAATGCTTAGGTCTTTAGGTTTACTCTCAGTGCACTTTTCTTTAGGTACATCTGTCACTACTTTCTTTGGTTCATGAGTTTCAGGTAAGACCTTTGAATCCACTTTTTGTGAATAGGTTGTTTTAGACTCTTCCGAATTGGTAGCTAATGTTTTTGAGGATGGCTCCAACTTCTTTCCACTTCGAAGGGTTACCGCTTGACAAGCTCTTTGGGATTAGATTCCGACTGTCAAGGAAACATTCCAGGTGGTCTAGATTTTTGGTTAGCTTGTTGAGCAATCTGATTCTCTAAGATTTTTTTATGAGCAGCCAATCCTTCCATCTGCAATGACAATTTCCTGATAGATTCTTCTTGATGTCTCCTACTTTCTTCTTGCTGCCTCTTAGCATCTTCTTGGTGCTTCATCACACTCTCAAGCATTATCTCCAGGTTAGACTTTTCTTGAGTATGAACTGTTTGTTGTGGTTGCATAATGGATGATGGCAGGTATCTTTGTGGGTTCGCTTGAGGTGGTGGGAGCTGCACATTTGTTTTATAGGTCTGAGTTTGTCCTGGGGTTTGTTGGAAGTGCTGCCCTTTGTAGGATAAGTTGGGATGTGTCTTGATCCAAGGGGGACCTCGTGGATACTGCTGGTTATAAGATTGAGGATTCATGTTCCTCAACTATTGATTTTGATCATAGGGTATTAATGCATTCATTTGTTCTTCAGAAACTTCTTGTACATTATATTCTGGAAAACTGCAGTTTGAAGTCATGTGATATGGTGATCCACGTCTGTCACACCAGGTGGGGACAACTTGATTGTAGCCAGCGCAGCTTCGACAACAAATACTCCCAAATTAGGTGTGTTGTTGCTCTGATTTTTACTACTTTTGTCAATGGCCCTTTGTACCATCTCCTCAAGTTTAGCTGAAATTTGCTCCCAACTTCCAATTTCTGAATTGGTACTTGCTTGGGGTTTCTGTCTATTATCCCTATCTTGCATCCAATTATGGTGATTCATGGTGATTTTCTCTATGAGTCTGTAACCATCATCAGTGTTCTTTGCCATGAACCTACCCCCAGCTGCTGGGTCAAGAGAACTCTTGCTAGTAGGAGCTAGTCCACTATAGAAAAGTCTGAACCACCATCCATTTCTGAAATTTATGATGTGGGCAGCTTCTCAGCATGTCTTTAAATCTCTCCCAAGCTTCATAAATGGTTTCATTCTCCCACTGCAGAAAAGATGTGATCTGATTCCTTATTGTCACTATCTTTCCAAGGGGAAAGAATCTTGATAGAAAAGCAGCCACCAACTCATCCCATGTTCTAATTGTTTCAGGTTCAACCGATCTCAACCATGTTTTTGCTCGGTCTCTTAAGGAAAATGGAAATAGTCTGAGCCTAATTGCATCACTTGACACATCATTACATTTGAATGTATCACATATTTCCAGGAATGTAATCAAGTGCTGATTAGGGTCTTTTGTGGGCAATCCCCCAAACTGATTATGTCCAAGTACTACAATGAGAGCTGGGTTCAACTGGAAGTTGTTTGCAATAACAGCTGGTCTAGCTATGCCTGAATTCAATCCAATAGTTGTGGGTATGCAGAACTCTTGCAAAGGTCTATTTGCATCGGGGTTTGCCATCTAAATCTACTGTCTAGCCAATTGGGCTCTTCTTCTCAAGTCTCTTTGTGTCCTTCTTCTTATCCTAAATTTCCTCTCCATTTCAGGATTAAAGTCTCCCAATTCGTCCTCTGCACTATTAGAGCTTGGCATACACAATTAGGGATAAGTGAAGTATCTATTAAATAATGTGGAAGATTAAGGTTAAGCAAAATGTAAAAGAACTAATTACAAAAAGAAGAAGAAGAAATTAGATTAAAAGGAGAAAAATGAGTTATAAACAATGATACTCGGATGTAAACAATGATAGTGAATAATTCAGCTCGGTACCAAATAAAGAATTGAATGTGAAAAATCAAAATTTCCTCGGCAACGGCGCAAAAAACTTGATGAAGCAAAATCGTGTGTGTCAAAATAAAGGTGGTACTAGGTTTTTTGGACCTGAGGGCACCTAGACAGAAAAATAGGATATCAACAAGTTTTAAAAATAAACCTAAACACACAACTCCAAGCACAAGTATATCCTTGTAGTATTTTAGGGTCAAATCCACAGGAAAATCATAAATTCACAATTCAATAACTCTATTCTATCACGAACTAAAATCAAGGAAAAAAAAATTTTGTGTAGAAAATTAGATGAACTAGAACTAAAATTTGAAAAGAAAGGTCAACTAATATTTTTGGTATTTTAGATATTTAGATAAACAGAAAGAGAATCAATATATAGCAAGATTGAATCACTCAAATAGAGAAAACGGTCGGGACATCAAATCATTTTCGAATCCTACTTGCTAATGAACATGTGAAGCTCAAATAATGTTGACTTGAGATATTAAGGAATCAAACATAGACACTCTCGTAGTCGAGGCTTGAACCTAAATCCCTAGAAGTTTATCACATAACTCTCTCGAATGCCATGGACAACCTCTCTCCAATCTCCCTTAGATATCTGTAGAAGACTCTCGGATCCCCCACAAATACCTTACACAAGGAATCAAGCCTCTCGGATCCCAATCCCTTTTTCAATGATTTGTAAATATAAGAACTAGCTACTACTCTACCTCGATGAGGAGAATCAAGTCTCTCGTATCTCAACCTCCTATCATAGACAAAATAATAACTAGCTCAACATTCAAATCCAAATGTGCAAAATATCAGTAGTGAGAACTACCAACCAAATGTTCCCAAATAGAATAGATCAAGTCTCTCGGATCCCGACCTTCCACCAAGACAAAACAGTTAGCTCACACCACTCAATAAAGATATGTTCAAAACACCAATAGTAAACTACAAACTAAATGTTCCCAAATAGGTTGAGCCTATCAGATCCCAACCTCCTTGGACTCAGTAGTTGCAATTCATAATATAAAAATCAACATGTATGTAAGCACATAACAAAAAAGAAGATTGGAAAGTCGAATGGAAACTCAAATGCATTAGAAGATAAGTTCATATAACAAGCAGGTAATCTCAAATCATCCCATGTCCTGGCATAATCGTTTAGCCTCTAGCAGCCATTAAACACATTGCAAACATCACAAGATAAGAGTTCATCATTGGAGATTAATACAACTTGAAATCGCAAATCTTACAACTAACGATATTCCCTAAAATCTCAGGATTCCTTCCTCAGCTATGTTTCTTCTCCTCCTTCAGCAATGGTGGCTCCACTCGATGCTTCCTTCCGGATGCAGAACGGATGCCTCCTTCTTCTCCCCTTTTTGCCTTTTATCTTCCTCCTCTTCACCAATTATCGGATGCCACTTGTCATTTGCACATTCTCTGCCAATATTCCTTGAAACGACCAAGGAACCTTCCTGGTCTGGACCACAACAACAGATAAAGGAATCTGCAAATTATGTGTTTTGTCTTTTAGTGAACTTTTTGTAGTTTGCGACAGCAGATACCCCCAGGTCCAGTTTTTAGTGCGGGTACCACCATGTACAACTTTCAGCACACATGTTATTAATCCTTGTGTAAATGTCTGCAGGAAAAAGTCAAAAGTAAATTACTCAAATCATCACTAGAAATAGTCATAGGGTGAGAAGTGCGTATTAAAGCTCAGGGAATTTCAAATTATGTAAAAGATATAAAATGGTGCGATAATGTATGTGAATGATGCATAATTTTGTGAAAAAGTATAGTCTTTATGAAGGAAATTAGAAAGTAAATTTTCTGCCATCAGTTACAATTCTACCAAATGGTTAAATTATTTGGTACCCAATAAGGTTATTAAGAACTTGATCATAAACCTCCCACTATTTGGGAAAGACATGAATGATATTTGGTCTACTTAGTTACTATCATTCATGAAATGGTCCGACCCTTACTGCCAACCACATAGCTGAAAGATAATGCGCTCAATTTATTGAGCAGGGTCGTGTGTATGTATAGGATATATGTTATACATGCATATGCACAACCTTTATATATATATGTACTACAATATATACACTTAAACATCATGTACAACACACATATATATAATACTTATACAAATGTACACGCATAATATGTATACTTAAGTTCTTTTAATTTTTTTAAATATAAATCATTTTAATATAAATTTAACTTTGCCGTGGGGCAGACGTAGGGACGCCAAGATGCGTCTCGAACACAGCGCCGCCTTGTGGAGGCCATTGTCAGTGCTCGACGTTACCGCCATGCCAGAAAATGTGATATGCCATAGCGCCACATTAGACACGAATTTAGCTTCCTCTATTTTGACAAAAAAATGTTTTCTTGAAAAATGATTTCTTTGATTTGAATTGTTTGGTAGCATTAAATAAATTGATCAATAGGAAAACACTTTCTTATTTACTGAAAAAGATAAGTTAAATTTGGAAAAATAAATTATTCTTTTAAAAATGAGAAATTATTTTCCTCTCACATAACCACTTTTACATTTCAAAGACTATTGTTGATAATGCCTTGAATCTTAACCCAGTGGAAATTCATATGACCCTCTGCGTATCACAGCCGTCAAATATTTGTAGCGGCGAAGCCGCCCGTCCCCTACGAGGGTCTCGCTGCCCGGTCAACGAGCCTGGGGTGTAAGAGGGATCCAGGGGGATCCCCCTACAGGGGCTCGGGGGCGGAGCCCCCGAAACCTAGACAACCTTAGGGCTTATGTTTCTTATTTTGTATTGGGAGTCCATATATAAACTTCCTAGGGTTTGGATTATTCTGTATCTTGTATCATCTACTGTTTTACCTCATCAAATAAAGAACTCTAGCCGCCGCCCGAGGACGTAGTCCAATTAAGGGTGAACCTCGTAAATCTGTGTGTCTTCTGTGGGTGTGATTTTCTCTCTCTCGTCAATCTTCATAACAACTATTTTCCTTTATGTTTAAAAATCATATACCAAACACAAAAAAATAAATCACATTCCAAGAATTTCACTTTTTAAATAATTTATTTTCCTAATACATTTGTTCATCAAAACAAAATGAAGCCTTTGTTCTACCACTTTATAATCGATGTCAGCAGTGTCATCCCGATGCTAATATGGGTTAAAATACATCTTTACTGGCGTCTCCAAAGTGAGTCTATGGCGACACTAATGGCATCAGATTATCATCGCCTTTAATGGGACGTCAAATGGCATGGCTATTCAATAATGTTCTTGTAGTGAGAGCGACTATCCTAATGTACTTTGCATAATCAGAGAAGTGTAAAAAATCTAAACTGTTGAAAATGACACATTCATTTTTAAAGTGCATATCATTCCTCATATTCCAGATATCCCCAAAGACAAAAAAACAAGCATTGATACCTCCATATGGTCTCCTCTAGGATCCATTTACCATTCTTTCAAGTATCAAACATGGTTGTATGGATTTTAACCAATTTCATATGAATTCTAGTCAAAATAGGTGAACTGTTAGAAATTTCAAGGAACTAAATATGTTTTATCAAATAGAATAGTATGGATTTTGATCAACTTCATATTACATAAAATTTTAAGGAAAATATATCTAATTTCTTCGCATTATTTGTATTCATAAAATGATCTGCAAACATTTTATCAAATAGAATAGTACGTATTTTAAATTAACTTCATATTACATAAATTTGAAGGAAAACATATCTAATTTTCTTCGCATTATTTTTATTAATAAAATCATATGCTGAATTTCACACAAAACAACGAAAAAAAATATCGTTCATAAGGACTTTTTGAGTGAATTATACATACATATATGATATATATTATTTTCACACACAGTATATATATATATATATATTATATATAATATATATATATCAAAGAAATGATACCAAGAAAGGAAACCTATTCTAAACTTTTTTTCTTGATTGTTGACGCAGGCATGTCAATCAACTCAAAACACCCAAAAAGATTCTCAGTTGTCCAAAATTTTGCTCTACAATTAGTCGTTTTTCGGGTACAAATTTATCTACAAACCAAGAAAAGCCAGACAAATAAGGAAATGCTCTTGTTGCAAGACAATTAAGAAAATGTTACAATATATTAGTAACAAAGATCCCTCGTCATAATCAACCCTTCTGATTGATTGTCTCAAAATTCATGGTAGCTACATGAAGTATTGTGAGTTTATTAACAATTCTTTCACCATGCCTTCTTTGTAACACGTGATCATGATTTGATATGGTAGTACGCCCATGAACTTGGCAAACGAATATAAACATTGATGATACCAAGTTCCAATGAAGCAAGCATTCCTAGGGAAGAGAAACAAAGAATGTTAAATTGCAATAATGACTGGATAAGTGAAAACTATTTCATGGATAGAATTACATGCTAATTTAATAGAACATTGTTAATTGTCATGACAATTAATTATCATATAATTAATTTGCATTTCAAATGATCAAATGTTATATTCATGACAAGTTGGTTACTACCTTTAAGAGCATAAATCAGCTCTCGTCTTCTGAAGATTCTGAGCTAGAGTTGTCCTTTCGCCGACCTTTTAAAGCAGGGGTAAGTAATTGTCGAGGATCTCTGGCAGGTGAAGCTGATGGTGTTTCCTTATTGCTTGGTCGTGATGCTTTGCTTTGAGCCTCTGTAATTTCTTTGCAAGCCTTTTCCAACATCCCAAGAAAATTTCGTACAATAACAAATAATTGGAGTCCCTCATCCTTCCCTTCCTTTCCATGGAAGAAATCAGTAGTTTTCTTTAGTGACAATCTTACTCTTTTTTCATGCTCTAATAGTGAAGTGACATCAGCGTCAGCTCGTTCTACAAAACATTTTAGTGAATGATGAAAGCCACTTTCTTCTGCAGAGTTTTTCATACTTGTATTTAGGAATCCCCTTGTTTTGACAAGTCTATCATTTAAAGTTGCTGCTATATTTGTTAATGCATCTGAATCCAAACAAGCTGCTTTCTTTACATTCTCCAATTCATCTCCAAGACCTGAAACAATCTTAAGTCCAAGTTTATGGAAGTAATCCTCAGATTCCTGAAGAAGATCATCTGGAATATCATCAGTTGTCACATCAGAAGATACACTTGAGATACTTCCACTTTTCTCCCTAGCTATGCGCATAGCACGAACACCTTCTGATCGAATTATCTCTTTAACAACAAAATGCAACAATGTTGTCTTTCCATCAACCCCTTTAACATCTGCTAACTTGAGAAGTGTATCAAGCTTGAATGCATGTGCTCCTCCACGAAAAGTACCATCATTCATACGATTACCAGCTTTAAGAACAGCTTCCAAAAGTTTTAAAAAGAGTCGAGTTTTCTTCAACTCTTCACAGGCTACCTGATATGACAGCATCAAGACATTTCTACCATTGTTTCTTGAAAGTACCTTTTCTTTTAGTGTCAAACAACTATACAACGAATAATAAAAAAGGTTTCTTGGAATATAAAAATAGTTCTCTTGTTATATGATTCCTAATATAATTTTTTTTCACATATAAAAGTATAAAAAATGAAAATGAACATACTACATAGAGAGTATGAAGGCTTCAACTATATTGGATTCATATAATATTTCGTATCATCATCTATTATTTATCTCCACTTTAGTAAGAAGGATGCTTATAATAGTTATATTTTTCTTGTTATCTTTATTCACTCTACAATTTTGAATTTATTTTCTTAGTTGCAACTAGTTAGAAATGTATGCGTATATTTTTCTAACTCATATTCCTTAGTTGATTCGTCTTTTAATTGTTTGCATATGTATATGAAAATATAATTTCAATGAGTTTTCTAATCAATGAGAAACAAAACAAATGCACTTAAATTCTGAAAAAAAATTATTTAAATTATAATCTTAGATCTATGTACCTCTATTATCGAGAATGATTCCTTCACATATGAAAATTCTTCTTGAAGAGAAGACATGAAGAGTAACACATCTAAGCGTTGAAAAACGAATGGAATTTCCACCAAGTCCTTTAGGAATTGCTCAGCGGGGCCAAGTTCCAAGGGATCACCAGTATATAATCTTAATCGCAATTCTTCATCTGTTGTTGGAGCCATCTTCAACAAGGTTTGAAGCAACTCAATAGGAAGCTCATTTCCTGATATTTGATAATGGTCAAATATATTTTGAACATTAACAAACTATATCTTCTCTAAAGGCTTAGTAAATATGGCTTAAAATCAAAATAAATTAACCAAGTAAAGCAGCCTTATAAAGCTGACTATATACTAACAAAGAGGGTTAGGAAAATGCTTGAAATATTAATGGTTGATCATGGACAATAAAATAAAAGAAATTGTTCATGAAAATAGCAAAGATTTAAACTTTATGTATTAAAATTCTTAAGATTATAAGTATCACAATATGTAATAACATTTTGTTTGATGGTCCATCTCTACATGCATAAGACAACCTAGACCCATAACAATAGTCAATTTGTAAAAACTAGTCCTTCTAATTTTTCTATGTTATGCTTTTGATGGTAGCTTAAAAATGGATATATTTAACTTAAGATTTAATATTCCGTTAGGAAAAAATGTTTATGATGTTCTGTAGGTTAGTATTGAAACCGACTATGAAAAATAAACAATTTTTAATAGTTTGCGAACTTTCTTGCTCAACCTTGATTTGGTAATGATGCTTTGCAATCAACTATAAAAAATGATACACATGAGAAGTTATAGGAGGATCATGTCGATGAATATTCTCCTAACAAATAACATAAATAAAATTTACCTTCCATAACAGCATCACAAACTTCTCCTACTTTTACATTCAATGCCTTCAATGAAATTGCCAAATTTTGAGACTTTTTAGGATCAAGAATTCGAATATATTGGGAACCTTTGGAAGATTTTTCCTTTCCATCATTCTTGAGTTTATTAGAAGGGGTATAGCCAAATAGACTTTCAATTGTTTCCTCATTAAACCTGCAATGAAACAAAGTCCAACTTAGAGCTCTAAACATATTTAGAATGGTATGGGATAAAATGTATAACAAGAAACTTACTGGAATGAACCTGATTTAATTTGATCCCAAACCATTGATTGATTAGGATGTGCAACAACTTTATCCCAAAAGAATGGCTTCAGTTTTGTTTTTGAACCACCAGCATCAAAATTCTCGTTTGTGTCATGATTTGCATTCAATGGCGGTTTTGGTCCAATATGTGGTGGTCGAGGTACTTTTGTAGAATTTATATTTGAGTCTCGTGGGCGAGGAGGACCAAGAGCCTTTGGTGGAGGTGGAGGAGCACCTGATTTTCTATTGGCGGGTGGAGGAGGTGGAACAGGAGCATTAGGAGCTGTGTTTGGAATACCAGGAGCCTTAGGCGGAGGAGGAGGTGGTATTGATGATGTTTTAGGTGGAGAAGGAGAAGGTGGAGGTCTAGGAGGAGGAGGGGCAGCAACAACTTCAAT
>LTAE01006853.1:0-15950 GCA_001647135.1 Pontederia paniculata
GGATATGTACGTCATGTATATGTATATGTTTATGTTGTGATTATTGTATCATATGTGAAAAAAATGTAAGATGTGACTATGATAAATTTTGGTTATTGTGTTTGTTTTATCCTTATGATACATATGAAATCTTAGTTTTATAACTGTCAAAAGATATATGAGTTTGTGTATGAGTTTGTGTATGAGTTTGTGATTGGTTACGTGTCAACTGTGATGATCTGGGCTCTCGAGATATGTCATAAATAACTTCCGCTCACTCAAGTGTTCAGGTCATTACAATATCTTTTGGATCTTTTATTATTTGCAGATGTTGGATTAAACAATAAGTTTTATTGATGATTTTACATTTTTAGATTAAAATTGGATCATGACTATGTTCTTTCTAATATTTTTTTATTATTTGTCATTGGCTCGTTGTTGAAGCTACTAATTTATTTTTATCTTATGGATCTTTTATTATTTATAGATGTTGAATTAAACTATAAATTTATTTATGATTTTGCATTTTAAAATTAAAACTTGATCACAAGATGTTTTTTTATGCATTTTATTTTTTGTTATTTATTTTTGTTGAAGCTACGAATTTATTTTAATTACATATTTGCATGAGAAGTTATTTTTATGATATATATTGTTGTTATGATTAATCTCTTAATTTTTACCGCAAGGAACACAATTTATTATTTAATTATAATTATAGAAATTAATTTATTAGTTTGGCCTAATATTCTAGGTCAGACCTCTTAAATTAATCAAATAAGGCAGGCCAAACTTAATTGTTTGACATGTTATAGGTCATAAGCTATGTTTAAATCTTCTAATTTTGTAATAGGCCTAGCCTATTTAAGTGATAGTCTAGCTTGGTTTGGCTCGTATCCAGCCCTACCCTCAACTATATTATTATTCACTTAGCACTCTTAAAATTATCTAATTGTGGCACTTAATCCCACAAATAAGGTTGCATTTTTTATTATTTTATTTATTTTTTAAATTATTATTTTATCCTTCTTAGATTAATTGATCAAAGATAAATAGACTCAGTCTTGCTCAAGAATATAAAAAGAAAAACTTGTAATTGGATTAAAAAAATAAAATTAAAGTCGAAGAATATTTTGAAGTAAAAAAATACTTAAAAAATAGAAAAGTCAAAGTTTTAACTTAAATAAAATTATGAGAAAATTTACATTATTAGATAAGAATCTAAAAAATAATAATTTAACAAGGGCAAAATAATAATTCAATAATTTAGAAAAATAAAAATATAAAAAATAATGATATTTATTTTTTGGGGTTAAATGTCACTATTCAAAAAATTTAACGGTGCAAAATGGATAATAATATAGTTCAAGAGTTATATTCAAAGTTGTTAAGATCGAGATCTTACTTAGGATCGAAGGAGGGTTGCAAGATCGACGAATCGGATAAGGATCGTTTGATTTTATGAAAGATCTTATGAAGATCGTAAAGATCCTATAAATTAGATCGTATGATCAGTAAGGGATTAAATATAGGAATATCATAAGATAGATCGTAAAAGATCGAGATCTTGACAATCTTGATTCTATTGGTAGATATACTATAGTTTGAGGGAAGAAAATGAAATTAATATTTTTTTCGGACGCCCAAGAAACTGTAATTTATTTCGGATAAGAACAAATCCACATTCCTCGTTTATTGCTATTGCGCCAATTTTTTTATGATGTATTTGGATTAAGGGTAATGAAGGGGATGTTAAAAACTAATTTTATTTGGATAATAAACTTTTAGAAGGAGAAGTTAAAAATGAACTTCTTTTTTACTCTTAATTAATTAAAAAATTATTATCCCATATTGAAATTAACGAAGAGAGTAAAGAATACCTCTATTCTCTTTTCTCACGTTATTATCTTTCTCTCTCTTTCTTTCCCTTCTCTTCTTCTATTTAAACATGTTCTTAGTCAATTAGCACCTATTAAAAGTAGAAAATTAGGAATAAGTAACTTATTGGAAAAACAAAAGTCGGTGTCCCTGCTAAATTTGACACGTAATAGGTGGATACACTTGAAAGATCAGACTGATTCATGGAAAGTAATTTTTTATTTCAGTAAAAGTGTTTAAAAAATTTTATTTTCTTGTAATAAATTGAGTATTGAAAATAAGATAGGCAATGAATTATGATTTATGGTGTCATTAAAAATGTAAGGTGGAAACATTTTCTCATTTTTCATCATTAGCGAAGCATTTCTTTAACTTTTTTTGTTGAAAAGACATTTTTTTATAAAATTTATGGGTAAATGAGTTTGTGCGATTTGGAACGGGTGAGATTCACATTATCTTATATGCTAAAAGTTCACCATTCACTCATTCGTTTTCTTAATTTTTTTCTTTCCGTCTCTAATGAAATTATTAATGATTATTAATTTATAGTGTACCTTGCAATTAATAATATAGTATTTAATTCCCAAACGTTAAATTTGAACCTTGCCATTCACGACTCTTTATACATATTCATATCTTCAAATTAAAGTTCATCATTAATTAAGATATGCTCAACTATATATATATATATATATAATACACTTTAGTATTACGATCATATGATATTAAAATTAATCATTTTAGATAAAAGAAAATAAATTAGTATAGCTCTTTTGGTTTGATAATTAACTTCTCTAACCAAAATTATTAATATTTTTTGTTCATGTTCTACATATTTCTCAAATCTCATATATATGTATATAAATTTTTAAAGTTTTCTCAAAAAAAAATATTAATAAGTCTATAAAAGAATGATCAATTTATGATCATTAAAATTTAATGTTGACATAGTAAATATTTTTTAATTTACACTAGGTTTCAATTTTTCTATTTTTTCTTTTCTTTTCATAACGATGCATATAGAATAAAGTTTAATTAATGTGTAACGAAAATCTTTGTCTGCGTCTTAGAGTCAACTCATGTAAAGTGTGACTCATGACACAACTTTTAAAATTGTCATATATTAAAAAGTGACGTAGGGCCCACTTTACCAGCGGAGTTAAAAAAAATTGACTGTACTTTGCTTAATCTCAGATAAAGTTTAAAATAAAAAAAATGGACAAAAAGGAAATTAGAGAAAAAAAAAGTATCATAATTAAAAATGTGCAAAGCAATTACAAAAGAAGCAAATGAAATTTAGTTCACCCATTCAGTTATTCTTATCTTACATATCGTATTATTTACAAATTAATATATCTTTCTAATGCTGCTCAAGCATTTGGGATAAATGATTAGCTCCTCAAATTTAATATAATTCTTAATTAGTTCATCTAATTAATCCTAATAAAAATTTATCACAAGTGATTTCCTTTTTTCATAATTCACTTAATGCGCTGAACTAACAACATGAGTACAATAATGAAAATTATTTTTCTAACAGATCATTACTCATTAGTTACCTTCATTCCAAATTTCCAATATTGAATATTTTTTTCTCTATCACCAACCACAGTACCATATTAAGTACAAAGAGTTCTAGCAGTCCATGATTAGTATTATAAAGATAGGCAGATTGCGTTGTAGTGCACCAAAGTGCCAATAGCGCTTTGATCTCGAATAATGGCATCGAACTCCGACCGAGACACCTGCGACCGGAGCCAATACGAGTTCAAGTCCGCGTCGGAGGTCCCCGACTCCCATGTCTGGCCGACCCTCCATGACCACCCTTGCTCCGACGCCACCGGACCGGACGCCATGCCTGTGGTCGACCTCTCAAGCCCCGACGCCGTTGCTCTCGTCGGAGCGGCGTGCAAGGAGTGGGGAGCGTTCCATGTAACCGGCCACGGCGTCCCCCTGAACCTACTCGACCGCCTCGAGTCGCAGATGCGCCGGCTCTTTGCCCTTCCCACGGACCAGAAGCTGAAGGCTGCTCGAGGACCCGACAAGATCGCCGGCTACGGCGTCCAAGCCCTCACGCCCGACTACCAGAAGCACTTCTGGTCGGAGGGCTACACCGTCCTGAAATCCCCCCGCGACGATGCGCGCTGCATCTGGCCGGAGGACTACGCTGAGTTCTGGTACGTCGTGCGTGCGCCCATGGCCTTGCATGCATGCATGAGTTTTTTCTTAGCATTTTCCAAGTGCATCAGTCTCTTTCGCCTTCCTGTTTCTTGCATGCAGTGATGTCATAGAAGGGTACAGCGCGGCGATGAAGGAATTGGGAGCGAGGTTGGTGATACTGATGCTGCTGTCGTTAGGACTCAGCGAGCAGGACATCGTCGCGGCCGGAGCGCTGAAGGACTTCGACGAGGCCCCCCACGTGCTGCAGCTGAACTCATATCCGGCGTGCCCGGACCCCGATCGGGCCATCGGCCTCCACGCGCACAACGACACGAGCCTCGTCACGATCCTCTACCAGAGCAGCACGCCGGGGCTGCAGGTCCTGCGTGTCGCGGACCAGAACGGGCCGACCCGGTGGGTGAGAGCACCGGTCGTTCCTGGCGCCCTCGTCGTGAACCTCGGCGACATCAGCCAGATACTCTGCAACGACATGTACCACAGCGTCCACCACCGCGCCGTTGTCAACCGGACGGAGCATCGCCTGTCGGCGGCGTACTTCTGTGGGCCTGCGGATCATGTGAAGATAGCGCCCGCCGAGAAATTAGTTGGCCCTGAAGGCCCAGTCTACCCGGCCGTGACATTTCCCCAGTATCTTGGCATCAAGCAGCAGTTGTTCGGCAAGGCACTCGACTCCATAAAGTTGCCCAAATAGAAATGTGTGCAGCCATTTGAGAAAAATAAGACTTGTCTTAACAAAATGATGAGATTGGCGTCATGCTTCAAACGTGTGTTTATTTTTTTTTAGCTCATTTAAAATTCGATCAGGTCGCGGCATCGATTAAACCAATTAAGTCAAATGATCAAATTTAACGGAATAATAATAAATTAATATAAAATAAATACTAAATGGATACATGACACTTTTGTAATTATAATTCACAAGTCATAAATTCGGATTACAAAGTAGTTTATGGTAAAATCAAATAAATTAAGGTAATAATATAGTAACAAATTTATTGAACATTTTGCAAGTTGGTTATTTTTTTCTTAATATATTAAATAGCTTACTTTTTTTCTTAATGATTTTGTTTATAATATAAATGAAATATTTTTTTAATATTTTTAGGACAATTCACTTAGATACCGAGTCGACTAAAATCGATGCATGTCACATGCTTCCATTTTTATATCGTATTTAATTTCTATTATTGCTAGCCAACTAGTGGCATTGATATATGTAAGGGATGAAATACACCCCAAGTGATGGTACTTGTCTCATGTCGTCATTCTACCTTCTGAATCAATGATGTATTGAGAAGAAGCATGTTAACCCCTCACTGACTATAGTTTTGTTGCCTTCATGAATGAAATTGCTTGACTCAAACCATTTTGCCAAGTGTTTGTATTGAAATTGATGTTCATGCCTCAATCACATGATCAATACCCTATATTGTGATAGCTTACTCCTTGAAGAACTCTGTGTATATGGGATCCGTATTGGAGCACTAGTGTTACTCATGAGTCCCTTCGCAACCTTTCGAAGAAGTGTCCGCTCGAGCGCCCGTCCAACCACCCACTGAAAGGGACACAAGATGCTCGCACGACACCGCCCTATGGTCTGCCACCAGGACTTCCATTGTTAAATGCAAATATTTTGTCTAGGTGCCAGATCGTCTAATGTCCTATGTGAACCCATCATTACAAAAGCCCATGTGACAAGTGGTATCAGATCACTTTGTGGGCCTCTTTTTCATTGCTTCAATGACATCTAGTTCAAAGGTGATGAACGACCAAGCGAAGGAAGACCATATCTAGTGCCACCCACCCCCTAAATGGAGCCATACAAGATCGAAGGACATGATATCCACGTTGGACACTCTCTTGCCCATCTAGCAATGGACGTGATAAGATTTGAAAGCAAGTCAACTCACAAGAACCAGTCTGCATTAAGTATGAAGAAAGCGACATTATACTGCTCTATGCTCACGTTGAGATCATGGTGATGACGCTCATGAACTTGAGGCAATCGATGGATGACATTTTGATTATCACATGAGATACCCTCCGAAAAAAGTTCGACAATAAGTTGAAGTTGTTCGAGCGCTACTCATGGGCATGGAGCGGGTTCATCCCATGAATGAAGACCCATTGACGTCCCAAGGACGTGAACATACAAAGGTGAAATGTCAGCCAAAGAGATCATACTTCCTTTGAAATGTTTGATGATACCTAGAGGCCCAAGGTATCACGTCAGAAGAAAGTATGGTGATAAATTCCTCAATTTTCATTTAAGATGTGGAAAATTATGGTGGCATTACATTGTGAAGATATTGATTGACTCAACATAAAGTTGATTAAGACGTGGGAGATATTTTGCGAGATGCTCAATACTCACTTATGTCCTATAATTTCGAATCTAAAGCCAAACATGATATTATTTCGCCTCCAAAAGAAGAAATCCTTGAAGAAGTACGCCAAGGAGTTCATTAAGCCCCACCTCCAAAATTCTTGAGTGGATGAGAAAATCCTTCATGTATGATTCATCAATAGCCTAAAGCCTTGGGCCGTCATAGAGTTAGATCGACAACATTATTCCAACCTTCACGCTTTGCTTGATGTTGTTCAAGCTCTTACAAAGCTCTTAAAATCAAGATCGATGCCACCAAAATCCTATTGTAAGGGTATTGATGAAGGAGAATAATACAAGATGACGGCGTTGGCAAGACGCGGGCGGGTTGGGTTAATTTTATTAATTTAGCGGCCAAAAATTTACCCGCTATTTCCCCGCAAATTACTCGCTATCAGCTACAAAAAAAATTAGCCGTAAATTTACTCGTTACTTGGCCGGAAAAAAGAAATTTTTTAAAAAATATGCACTAACAAATTTCGCCGCTATTTACTCGGTAAATGCCCGGAAATAGCGGCTATTTAGCGGGCAATTTTTTGCCCGCTAATTTTGGCCGCTAATAGGCTTAATTCTTGTAGTGATCTAGATCCCATAACAATGACCATAATGAGCCATATATGAAGAAGCCAAACAAATTTAAGTATGATGGGAAGCTAACGAAACCTTGCAACATTTGTAAGGATCCACATTAGACAAATGACCATCCGTAGAAAGCGATAGTCATTGCAATGTTCTGCGAAGAGAGCAAGTATTCTATAAAGAAAGCTCCTCAAAAGGAGTCTCCCATGCCGTAGAAGTACATGGGAGCGATGCATGTCTCTACTCCATGTCAACTCCACCAATGACCAACCAAGGAGGTCATCTCTTCACCGAAGTATTAGTGGAAGGGAAGGATCTCAATGATCTCATCGACGTTAGCACTTTCGATCTTTTCATCTCTAGTCCTACTACGAAGAAACTCAAGCTTCCTTTCTCAAGGGATCACACGAAGCTCAACATGGTGAACTTGCATGTAGTGTTGACCTCAAGCGTTTCTTGAGACACCTAGGTGCATCTTGGTAAGTGGTCAAGACTTGTCAACCTGATCGTCATCTCGATGGACAATCACAACCTCCTGATTGGTCTATTCTTCCTCGATCACCTCACAACATCGATCGAGTCATTAATAAAACATTTGGTGATCCACAACCCAAAGAGCTCATGCGTAATCCCCATCTGTTGGGGAAACAACATGGCGTCCAAGGTGCTCGCGTCAATGGAACTTACTAAGGAACATCCAATTGTTCTCGCAAAAGATACCCATGCTTCAAAGGGTCCTTTAAGGTCCAAACATCAAGATCAAGCATCAAAGAGCCTTCTACCACAACTCCTCTAGCAAGAAAGATTGAATTATCGAGTCAAGGCCACACCTGTTGGTGAAAAAAACTCCTATCATATTCTCACTACGACCCACTCAAAAGAAGAATGTCAAGGAAAACAACGACCACACAACCTTGCACAATGGGTGAAAGAATGCCAAAGCACCAATCATGGAGTATCAAGTAGGAGACTTCTATGTAAAATTGCCTCGCCATTCTTCAACTCAAGGCAATCAATTCCATGGATATTTTCATTATTTTCGAGGCACATTCCTCGTCTTGAAGAAGGTGGGCAAATTTAAAGTAGTCTAGCTTTGGAGTTCCCCCATAGTCTTCATCAGCACCCGATCTTCTAAGCCAATTTCCTCAGAAGACATCCATTTGAAGATACCTCCAAATGTGATGACTCACCTCGCACTACCATAACATTTGGCAAACTTGATGATGTCGATGCAAGCGAAGTCATAACTAAAATTCAAGACCTTGGACGTCGCCAACTTAGGTAGGGAAGAATATCATTGGTCCCCATTTTTCTACTATTTTTATGTAATTAATTTTGTCCTTCTACCAATACTTTTGTACTTAGTTTCCTTTGCTAGCCAACTAGTGCTATTGATGTAAATATGTGAGGGATTTAATGAACCCCGGTGATGGGCCTCCAAGGTTCATGCCATCATTTCATCCCATATGTGGTATATTTATGGGAAGCAATGTAACCCCTCACCCTATTGTAGGTTTATTACCTTCGTGAATGAAATTGCTTGAGACAAATCACTTTGCTCAAGTGCTTGTGTTGAAATTGATGTGCATCCCTCAATCATGGGATCGATGCCCCACATTATGATTGCTCACTCCGGGATGCCCTTTGTATAAACAAAATTCGTCTTAGAGCACCAGAGCCACTTGAGATCCCCTTAGAAGACTCGCGATCCTTCGAAAAAGCATCTACTAGCACAATGCTTGCATGCCTTGCTGCTTGTCATGGCAAGACTTATGTTGCTAAATGACCAAAGTAGTTGTCTAGCTGCTCAGACCCAAGATGTCGCATGTGTCCGATTATTGAACTTGGATTTTGACTATATTTGATTAGTCTAAGTGGTTCAAATTCAAGTTCGAATTAGATTAATTGATCCATATATAATTCGACTTGGTTCCTAGACATTCGTTCAACCAGTTATGTCGGACCAAATTTACAATCTTGATTTAAGGTTCACATCAAGTTATGATATCTTGATACGTCTTAAAAAAGTAGTACCTTTTTAATCTTGTATTATTTCATTCTATCTTATATGGCAGCATATTGAATGTTGACACTTTTGAATAGGAGGATCAAGATCATGAATGATAAAGCTTTAAGGTACGACTAGCAATGTTAAGAATTATCTACATCTTTAGTTTGGAAATAACTTATGAAATATTTCCTTGTTCTAATCTTTCTTTTTAGAACAACAAGTCTTTTTAATCTTATTCATTATTTTTATGAAATACTAAGAGGGAATGCTTATTTATAGACTTGAAATGTTGTGATACCAAGGAGTGCATTTAATTTTTTTATCAAAAGACACATTCTTTAAAAGATGCATTTCTTTCAATATGAACATATGTGAACATATAGTGTAAACATAATTATGAACATAATCAATAATATACAACACAAAAATTATAAAATATCCAACATTGAATGACTAAGAACCTCAGGAAAAATGTTAAGGCCGCGCTTAGTGGTCAAGTAAATATCCTAAATCCTAGTGTATTCCTGAATAGTACGTACATGATAATGGAAAATATCTCGAACAATGACAATCATATAGCAGGTTAATAAGAGATCCAAATGTCTGATAGAACTTTGCACTTTGGGATTCATGCATGATAGAATCTTAAGGATCGACAAAGCATACTTATTATATATATTCATAAGTCTGCATAAAAAAATTATAATACAATTATGTAGATCCTATTACCAAGATTTAAATCAAGATATTATTGTGAGAGTCCACATGTAATTTAAGATCCCTAACAAAAAGTAGTCATATCTTTCATGCAAGCTAGCCGTTCCTTGGTTGCTGTGCACATAGTACCAACATGGAGGCCAACTTCGAACAGTTGTTCAGCAATAAAATCCTACACAATCTTGGGAAGAAAACAAGCGAGCCAAGCTAAATGTAGACATCTAGTACAGCAAAGAGACAGATATTGCTATATATCTCTCATCATGAGAATAAACCAAGACAACATATAGTACAAAAGAGATGTCCACGTCCAGAATATTGGCAGATGATCGATATTTATAGAAATATATCCCTCTTCCCATGGCCCCAAGGCCTTCTTCTGCAGTAGATGCAACTTGGATCCTATCATTAAAGATTCTGTGGACTGTTTTATACCGTTTCCTGAGGGACAGGGTAATGATATATCATCTCTTATGGACGAAAAAAATATCTAAAACATGAGAGAAGATGATAATGGTGGTGGTTACTTGAAGGTGGCAGTGAACAGTTATAACTGCACCAGTTATTGCTCCCATGCAGTGGCTCATGACATGGATGTTTCCCTGCTTCAAGACGATATAAGACACATGCTAAAGGATAACGTGGATTCTTCTCTCTCACTGGTAGTGATAGCTCAGGAGAGAAGGATGCGTTCTATCCGTTGTTTTCTCCTTTCCTCCTTTGTTTCTTCTCTTGTTGTGGAGCTCTTAGATTACTTCATTTGTCCACTTCAATATTCTTGATATCGACAGAACGTTTTGTTGAATCAATCTTCGTCATCAAGAAAAATGTTAAAAATATAAGTATAAAGATATTGTTAAGCTTTACCTTTTAGTACTGTCACATTTAATTTCACGCCATACTCTATTATTTTAAGTGCAATTAGCAGCCTATTTGAGATGTCAAATAGCCATATTGATCAAATCAGTCCAATGCAACATTCATGGAGGTGAACTTTCAATTTTTTTATGCATCAGAAATTTCCCGACGAAAACTCCACCATCCAATCATTATCAAGACGGATGTCCATCGAAAATCTAGAATAACTGCGTGAATGTTGGCATTATTCACATGCATGTGTCTGGCACACGAGATTCTGAACCAAATTGCCAAAGATGTCGGATGTCTTCTGTGCAAAGATACGCTAAATTTTATTGTTTTTGGGATTCTGTGGGTGCTTCCTACCCTCGTTTATGTAACATCTAATTTTACATTGTGCAGCTTGTCCCCATTCATCAGCCTAAAGAAATAAATATATTCTTATTTTCTATTGTCCATAGTTCGAATCTAGTTTTGAGCAAGGAAAGAAAAAAATACGTATATATATACATATATATATATATATATCACTTTATTATTTATTATTGTCCTGTTAATACATATATAAATTCTTTTGTTCAAACTAAAATATACCCAGTAATGAATTGTTGCTAGTTGCTACAATAAAATTATATTTCTACTTTATTATTGTTCATTAATACTAACATGGTTAAAATAAAACTAAATTACTTTGATTTAGAATATATATAGGAATTAATTCAAATTATTTAAAATATTATTTATGTTATTTTTGGTCATTTTATATTCATTGACTATTTTTAGCATTGCATTTGTCAAACAAGTCTACTTGAATAAAAAATTAAACTGCTAAAATCTAAATGCTAATCGTTGTTCATTGATTAAATTATTATCATTATTAACTATTTAAACTACAAAATTTATATACACAACAACATAAAGTACAATCGAAACAAACTAAATTCATAATTTTCTACATCAAAGTCTGAACCACCGTTGCTTTTTAATGTAAAATCAGTGTTATTAGTCACTGGTTTATTGCCAATATCTCCAACAAATTAATCGACAAGTTTGAAAGGATAAATAACAAATTAATTACGGGTATGTATATTTAATATCCATCATTATTACCTCTCCAGATTCTCTATATAATTAATTTCGAGATAACAGCAAATGCTTAGGCGTAAAATTCATCTTAAGTACAGTTGCTTAGAATCCAAAAGCACAGTCCTTATCCACAATCATTAAGTTCACAGGATCAATATATCTATGCAATTATTATTTTATTAAAAACATTAATGAGTATAATACAGGAAAGAAAGTAAGTTATTAAAAGAATAAAAGGCACAAGGAAAGAATTGGATGAGGGAGCACACCCTGTAAATAATATTTTATGTATTTCAAACATGGACACCATCATGAACTAATTAAGACGGTTTCTTTTATATATTTAACTTGATAATCGTGTATTCATAATTTTTTTCTGGGGAGTATTATCTCAAACAAATTATTCGCCATGAAACTAGTTGATTGTGTTTTTAAATAAGAGTTTTATGGAGTTAATACGATGGATTACGCAATTGTCCTCCTTCCACATGGCATAAAAGGCATCCTCACAAGCGTTCCTACCATAATTTATCACGTCTGTTGTTATCGATTAGGAGTGCCCAAGTACTCCTCGTCGCCTTATTTGTTCTTGAACTTTTAAGCAACCACCGTTGTCCGTTATAGCTCGTATGTCTCAACGTGTAGCAAAAGGGCGTGTTGGTTAGGAAACATACAAGTTATTAGTTCGAAAATTTTAAATTACACGAATCAATCGTCAAAGATATCACGTTTTTCTCTCTTTCAAAAAGTAATCATCTTTTTGGGTTTACAATTAGAACTCCTTCAGGATTAATAATATCGAACTAATTCAATGTTTAAATAAAAATAACGAAAATTAAATTTTGATCAAATTGACAACTCCTAAACTCAAACTCAATTAGTTCATGATTTAAAAATAATAATTTTTTTATTATCATTCGGCTATTTCAAAGCATTATCTTTAATTACGCTAATTTGAAAACTAATTTTCTACATAAATAATATATATATATATATATATATATATATATATATATAGGGTTCAATGGAGGTGTTACCTACTTAAATAGGTAACACCGTACTACTTATCTTGTCAACCGTAAGATGTTAAATATATAGTAAATCTAACAACTTGTAATAAACTATTTAAGAAACAGGAAATCTCATATCTACCATATATCCAACATCTTACGGTGGACAAGGTAAGTAGTACGGTGTTACCTAATTAAGTAGGTAGTACCTTCATTTTTTCCATATGTATATATGTAAATAATATTAATATGATATTAATAAATTATAATCATATATTCGAAATTAGATTATTGACATTTGGATTCATACGGTGGTCGAGTACATGTATATATTTCAATAAATTATGAGTTCCACACTAACATAAAAAAAAAGAATAAAATTTTCTTTGATTCGGATTAGTTCAAATTAATTTCTTTTATACACACATTGAATTCGTAATCCAGGATTCATGCATTTTAGTTCAAGGGAGTATGAATGAGATAAGACAAATATTTAGTGTCAGCCGCCACTTGTTATGCAGCGCAACCTTTCTAGTTTCCTTCTTCGGTGAAACAACGCAATGATTTCTATATATATGTCCTTTCCCAATCCTTTGTTCATCCGTGCCAGCAAACCCTGTGAGAACTCCGGCCACAATGCCTTCCATCACCGAACAACCGCGCTACCACCCAAACCAGTTCGAGTTCAAGTCCCTCGCCGAGGTCCCCGATTCCCATGAATGGGCAACCGTCCATGACCACCCCTTCGTCGACGCCTCCGGCCCGGACGCCGTCCCCGTCATCGACCTCGAAGGCCCCGACGCCGTCCCTCTCATCGGAGCGGCGTGCAGGGAGTGGGGAGTCTTCCAGGTCGTCGGGCACGGCATCCCGGCCGACCTGTTCGACCGCCTCGAGTCGCGCACACAAAAGCTCTTCTCCCTCCCGACGAGCCAGAAGCTGAAGGCCGCTCGGGGCCCGAACAAGATCGCCGGCTACGGCGTGCAGACCATCACCTCCTTCTTCTCCAAGTTCTTCTGGTCAGAGGGCTACTCCGTCATCGGACCCCCCCACGACGACGCGCGCCTGCTCTGGCCCGAGGCCGAGGACTGCGCCGACTTCTGGTAAGATACGCCCGACCAGTCCCACCGCACGCGCGTGCATGCATATCCACGCATGCAGCGCGCGTGAGGCGACAGGCGAAAAACATGTGTCTTCTTCTGCGAGCGCAAACAGTCGCTAATGCATTCCTTCCCCTGTACGTGTTCCCTTGCATGCAGTACTCTGGTAGAAGAATACACCACGGCGTTGAGAGAACTGGGAGGGAGGGTGGTGCACCTGATGCTGCTCTCGCTGGGCCTCACAGAGGATGACTTCGAGCATGCCGGGCCACTGAAGGACTTCCGGCAGGCAACCCCGGTGCTGCAGCTGAACTCGTACCCGGCGTGCCCCGATCCGGACAAGGCCATCGGCCTCGCCGCGCACCAGGACACGAGCCTCGTCACCATTCTCCACCAAACCACCAAAGGGCTGCAGGTCCTGCGCGCCGAGGACCAGAACGGCCCGGCACGGTGGGTGACCGTGCCACTCGTCCCCGGCTCCCTCGTCGTCAATCTCGGCGACCTCTCCCATATACTCTCCAACGGTCGCTTCATCAGCGTCGTGCACCGCGCCATCGTCAACCGGACGCACCACCGCGCGTCCGCGGCCTACTTCTTGGGCTCGGCGGGTCACGTCCAGATCTCGCCCATCGAGAAAGCGATGGACCCCGGAGAGAAACCAACCTTCCGGGCCGTGACGTGGCCCGAGTACCTTGGCATCAAGAAGAAGTTGTTCGACAACTCACTGGAATCAATAAAACTGCCAGCAGGAGAAGAAGTGGTGGAGGAAAAGGATGGTAATGGTAACAATGCTTCTGGAATCCCTGATGAACTGAAAGAAAATGGAGCTGCTGAGATGAAACAGTAAAATGTTGGAGAAAAAAATGACAGTAATAATAAGTTAATAACAGCACTAAATCATTAAAAGCAAATGCTGTGTGTTTTTATTTTTCTGCTTCAAACTAATTTTGGAATGACTAACTGCATATATAGACATGCTGTCATGGTCACCACAGGGGACTGACTGATGAGCCAAGTACCTTTGGTAAACAGATGCTAAGTTAAGTGTTTAATTCCGGATTCAAACTTCAAAAATATGTTGAAATTGTTATTAAGATTAAGAGGGACACCTCTTATTTGTTTAAAATTTTCAAATAATGAGAAAAGATTTTGATCCTTAGAAACAACTTAAAATTAATTTCATCAAATTGATGAGATAAAAGAAATTATATCTTCAAACGATTGTACGGTTTATTTTAATTGAACTGAATTTTTTTATTTTTATATTATACAAGAACAACATCATTTTTTTGTCTCTGAAAAGAGATGACTGCTGAAAACAGAAAACATTTCTAATAGATTTAGTTTTACAATTGATGACAGCAATAGGGTAACATTATATCCTAGGTACAAGAGGAGGGGTAGTTCATGTAGTAAAAATACAAAGTTATGTTTGGATAGTCAATTATTGGACATTGTTAAGGGCACACTACCTGCATCTTTTAAAAGTACCACATTTTGTGGAGTAGTGATGCAATCTAATTACACTAGCCATCACACTACTCTTTCAAATAATAAAATATATAAATAGAGTATTGAATTCATGAGGACTAATCCAATCTAACCTATTTAACTTCAAAAGTTGCTATAGAGAAGAATCAAATCAAAAATCAAATTTTATCCACATTGAGTTCTTTCTAATAATAAACTAAGATTTGTCTAAATAATGATTCCCTAAATATGTGCAACCATATATCTTAAATTTAGATTAATCAAGACATTCAAATAAATCCATACTAAATTAATCTCAATCTAAGTTGCATTAGTATTGCAACTCTTAGGCTCTGTTTGGCATGTACTAGCGGTTAATAGCGATTAGCGATTAGCGACTAGAGATTGGCGATTAGCGGTAGCGAGTGAATTATTAAATTTAATAAAAGTGTTTGGTAAATGCAGCGTTTGAACAAATCAATAAATGTAAAATGACTAAAAAGGGTACATACAATTATTTAATAAATTGCATTAATTTATGTGTCATAAGTTGAATAACACATTTTTATTTTAAATATTTTAATATTAATAAATAATAATAAAATAAATAGCTGTCAAAATAATTTATAAGTTAATAAAATAATAATAAATAATAAAGTGATCATGTAATATAAAATAATAAGTGTCTCATACAAATA
>LTAE01006854.1:0-24206 GCA_001647135.1 Pontederia paniculata
CTTGGGCGTCCAGGCCGCGCGCCGCCTGGACGGCATCATATACGCTTTCATCCTAGACGAAATTGATTATGTTATTAACTTATTATTCATTCCTTAATTTTATTATGAATTTATATTTATGTAATTGATTAAATGCTAAAGCAATTTATTATATTGTTAATTATTTATTGATCATCATCATATACTACTTTCTTATGTTTCATTGCGTGTTTAATTTTATTTAAGTTATTTTGTGCAATTGATCAAATTCTAGTCACTGGATATATTGTTATGCATCATTTTCAATTTTTTTGTCAACAAGTAGTATGATATTTTCATTTTTGTATTTTATAGCTTGTTGGTTGGCTTAAGACTCATTTTAAACTTATCTTATAGAACATGACATCAACTGAAAGTAGTGTTGGTGAAAATCAGTCAGCTGTTGGTGAATCTGCAAACACTCAAACAAGTATTCAAGCATTAAGTACACAATCAGTGAGATTGAAATCTGATCCTACATTGGAGCTTTGTCAGATTTTTTTCGACGCATAAGGAAAGAGAGGGTTAAAATGTTTGTATTGTGGAAAAGTTTTAAAGGGTGGAGGAATAAATAGAATGAAATTACATCTTGCAATAAAGAAAGGAGATGCAATGTCTTGCCCTAAAGTTGGTTATGAAGTTAAATATCAACTTGGAGAGCATTTGAAATCTACAACTGCATCGAAAAAAAAGAGCCCATAATGAAATTGAAACAAATATTTCAGGCGAGCAATTTGAGATGGATGCACAAGAAGAAGTTACTCCTATAGTTCCAAACGAAGTTGCGGGGAAGGGAAAAGAAATAAGAAATACAAATGTAAATAGTTTGTTTGCTCGAAGAATTAGCCTAGGTGCACAACCTTCCATTAGAAGTGTCATGGCAGGTAAAGATGTTATTCATTGAGTTGATTTAGTTGTTACTAGATTCTTTTATGATTGTTGCATTCCATTTAATTGTGCAAACTGAGTTTATTATCAGCCATGATAGATGTTATTGCAGCTATTGGTCTAAGATACAAAGCTTCTAATCATCATGTTGTTAGAACTAAATTGTTATATGATATTAGGAAGGAAGTTGGATTGTTGATTGATACTTTTAGGACTACTTGGACAGAATTTGGTTGCACTATAATGGGTGATGATTCGCAAGATCAAAACAATAAGCAACTTATTAACTTTCTTATTTATTGTCCAAAAGAAATTTGTTTTGTCAGATCTGTTGATGCTTCTGATTTTGTTAAGGATGCTGCAACTCTTTACAACTTATTTGTGGATTTTGTTAAATTTGTTGGGCCAAGTAATGTTGTGCACTTAGTCGCAGATAATGTTGCAAATTATAAAGTTGTTGGCAGATTGTTGAATGAGAAATATTCTTCCATTTATTGGTCTCCTTGTGCTACACATTGTTTGAATTTGATTTTGGGAGATATTGAAAAAATGGATTTTGTGAATAGTTTGACTGAAAAAGCGACTAAAGTTACCAAATTTGTTTACAATCATGCTTTTTTTACTTGCTTGGTTAAGAAAAAGACTACACTAAAATGAAATTATACGTCCTGGATCAACTCGCTTTGCTATAACATTTATTGCATTGAAAAGCATTCATGATTAAAAATTGATTTGCAAGTTTTGGTGACAAGTACAGATTTCACAAATTCAAAATATTATAGAGATAAGAAAGCTAAGATTGTCATAGATAGCATATTTTGGAATGATTGTGGCATTATTGTTCATATTGTGGCTCCTTTAGTTCATTTATTAAGGATTGTTAATGGTGATGACAGACCTTCCTTTGGTTATGTGTATGATTGACATATACAGAGCAAAGAACACAATTAAAAGAATTTTCATGAACAAGAAATCTTTGATTAGGCCTTGCACAAGAATAATCAAGCATCGGTAGGATAATCAACTTCGCAAGAATATTCATTGTGCTGCATATTTTCTGAATCCAACTTTTTATTATGTCAAAGACAACTTTTGTATCAAACCAGAAGTTCAACAAGGATGACTTGATGTGTTGGATACAGTTATTACTAATAAAAAAATTGGAGTTTTGAAACAAAGTTGGTTGTATCAAGATCGATTGCTAAGTTTTTGTAAGCAATTAGTCATTTCGACAGCTAAAGAATTGAGGCCCTGTAAGATTTATATTTTGTTAGAAATTTATTACATGTATTACTTGATGTGTTAAATATTATTAATAGGTTTGTGTTTTTTTTTGTGATAGATCAGTGGTGTCGTAGTTTTGGATTTAGTGCTCCATTAGTTTCATAGTTAGCGATTCGACTTCTAACAAACTGCAGGATCTTCTGGCTGTGAGAGAAATTGGAATGTATTTGGAAGCATACATTCAAAGAGAAGAAACAAGTTAGAGCATAAGAGATTGAATGATCTTGTGTATGTGCATTATAATCTGGGCTTGAAAAATAGATTTGTGTTGTGACTAGTTCATATATTTATTTTTTGAAAAAATTAAGCTTAAATTTGTTTTAACCTATATATGTTTTTATCATTGTTTATACATTACTCTTATCAAACAAAAAGCACTTCTTGAACCTATTGATTATGAAAGCATGGAGAAGATTGAGTTTTGAATTATGGAGGAGGAAGATAATCCACTACTTGATTATAATGAGTTGGAGAAAATGTTTTATAATGATTTGAAAAATTCAAGAATTGGTATGCAAGAAGGTAAATGTAATTTGTTTGTTCTTTCAAATAATTGATTTGTAACTTGTAATATGTTAATAGTTATGAAATTTGAATTTAACTCTTTTTTCTTTATATTTTGTTTAAGGTCATATGAAAGAAAACATCATTGAAGATTAAGGGTATGATTTAGATCATTTTCCTCAAGATGAAGATCATTGAAGAAAAATATGGTGTTTAATATTTTGATGAAAAAAAAGAACCATAAACTTGCAAGTTGTGTGATTTGTATTTTGGATATTTAAAAAAGTCTTCTTAGCAATTATCTTATGATGCTATGTTATTATAACTTGTATTATATTTTGTTGCAAACTTTATGTTGTTGTGAATTTGTGAAAGTTTGTGAACTTTTCTTGACAATTATCTTATAATATTATCTATTAGATTTTAGAACTTGTATTTAGTTTTGGTATAAATTTTACCTTGTGAACTTATGAGTTGGGATAGAAAAAAATTGTCTGTGTTGTAATTTATGTAACATCATATCTTTTGAATTGTTAATTTTAGTTCATTATATTATTTTAAATATATTTATTGTCAACCAGTTCGACCATTCGGTTCAATCGATCTGATCTCATCCGAGGAGCTATCCAGGTCGATGACCAATCCGAGTTTTACAACCCTATTGTACGTTGTTGTATCGACTCTTGGCTATGAAGCTCTACTTAATTGTATCGACGCATGATCATGAAGTTCTCAACACGTATTGACTAATGTATATGCTCCACGAATCATATTGACCCATGTTGTAGTATGTGCAATAATACATGTGTTTGATCTTGTACATCATGTAGGATCGGGATGGCACCAAGAGGGGGGGTGAATTGGTGTATTAAATTTTTTTCTACTCTTGTTATGATGGATAAGTTATATTAGCGGAAGTATGCAGATGCAAGTATAAGTAAGTAATGAGAAAGAGCAGAGAAAACAAACAAGCACACAAACACAAAGTTTGTTGATGAGGTTTGGCCAAACTCCTGACCTATGTCCCCGCTCCGGTCTTCTCTAACTCTAGATCTCCGGAGATCACTGAACTCTTTCTTCAAGGGCGAAGGCTCCCTTACAACTTCTCCTTTCTTTTCTAAAGGACAAGGAGACAACCTCTTACAGTTCGCTCACGAACTCACAATCCTTTCTATCATGAATTCTTCACTCGAATCGCATAAGGGGAACTAAGGCTTTCTTTCACTCAAGCTCTCACTGAATATTTTGCCAAAGTTTCTTTCCAAGACTCTTGGGATTACAATATATACTCTGCACTAATGACCTAATTCCCTCACTCAGAAAACTAGCCGTTAATGCAAGTACAGTACCTNGAAAACTAGCCGTTAATGCAAGTACAGTACCTTCACCTACCCCTCGATCGCCCGCTGCTCCTGCCTCGGTCGATCGCTACTCTGGTTAAGTCTCCACTTGAACTGCCGCCTGGTGCTTCGGTCGTCCACCGCTCACCCTCGGGCATCCGCAGCTCCAAGTGTTGAAGTCTTTCTCCCTCAGTCAAGCTCCTTCGGTTGTCCGCCAATCCTTTGGCCGCCCGATCTTGACATGAGTACCCTTCTTCAACTGATCTTTGGTCGCCCGTTGATTTCACTTCAGCTTCCTGGACGTCCACTCTCCAATTGAAGAATGTGGTCAAGCTCCTTCGGTCGCTCGCGCTTCATCTTCAGTTGATCGATCTTGACCTCCTCCAGCTTCCACTCATCTCTGGTCGTCTGCTGATTGCACCCCAATCACCGGACATCCACTCTCGAGTGAAGCCATCTGTCAAGCTCCTTCGGTCGTCCACCAAACCCTTGGCCGGTCGATCTTGACCTTGTGCACATCCTTCTTCTTCAACTGCTCTGGTCGAGACGTCCACTACTCATCCTTGTGGATACTTCGGGCGTCCGCTCATTCCACACTGAGATCCTCAGACGTCCGCTCCTTCCTCTGACAATACTTTGGTCGTCCGCTCACTTTTTAATGAGATCCTCGAATGTCCGCCAAAGCTTCCTCTGACAAACTCGGACGTCCACTGACAACTCGCTAGATTCCTTGGACGTCCATTCTTCTTCTGTCAGAACCCTGGTCGACCGCTGCTTTATCTCTTCAGTCTTCGGACGACCTCTGACACCTCATCGGTCGTCTGTCAATCCTGTGGTCGTCCGATCTCCAACCTACATCAGCTCTGACAGACTCTTGGATGTCCTCTTGTCTTCTCACCAAGACCCCGGACGACCTTTGTCTTCGCCTGATGTCTATCGATTGTCCGCACTTCATCATTGGTCGACCGATCTCCTGTCTGTTATTTTCTTTGGTCGTCCGCTGCTTCAACATAAGAGCCTTCGAACGTCCACTCTAGCCTTGGCAATCTTTTGGTCGTCTACTGTCATCACCCTAAGACTTTTGGACGTCCATTACCTTCAACATCAGATCTTCGGTCATCTTTTCTTTACCAACGGACGACCTCTCCTCTGCTTAGCCAAGAGCCTTCTTCGACTAAGTCTTTTCACTGAGCGTCCATTTCTCCTTGGACCGCTCGTTCTCCATTCTTTTGTGACATGTGTGAAACCGTCGGTCACCCATTGCTCTTCATCGGGCGACCTCTCCAGTTAAGCAAAAAGCTTCGGTCGTCCTCTTTGTACCTTTGGTCGACCTCTCAACCTTTGACTCCTCTTCACAAACATTTGCCTTTAATATTGGTCGACCACTCCATATACTTAGGGTGACCTCTGCACACATAAAGTTCTTCTGATATGTCTTCTATGTGCATAGGTCATCCGCTCTTTAACTTCGGTCGGCCTATCATACTCTGAACCTGAATATCCTGTGTTTCAGAAATCAGTTCAACAAGTTCATTAGTTGAAACTAAGTTCCCTCACAGATTTGTGATCATCAAAACAATCTCGGGATCCTAAATTCAACACATCATAATATTGAGATTTCATTATATGTTACATAAGACTTATGTGATTTCAGAACTTTAATTATGATAGTGATTTAAAGTTTTTGCTCGAAAAGAACGTGTGTTTTATGAAATCAAATAACACTAGTATTGTTCACCTATCTTATACTTTTACTCCACTAACTGAGCTTGTTGTTTGCTCACTTTACTTTGATTCAGGTTCTATTTTTTCTGCATATAGAAGAGGTCGAGCCGTTGGAACACTTTTATTTCCCTTCTATTTTATTTTGAAAGCATGTATGTATTTTACATACATAGGTTTTGAAAATGATGTAGTGAAATTATGTGTAAAGTATGTCGATCACTTATCCTCTTTGAAATGGTTGGTGTAAAATAGCATGTAAAAAATGAAGATATATGAATGTGGAATATTATGCTTAAGTTGAAGTTATTTTTTTTTATACCTATAACTCTTATATGTATTCACAAGTAGTGAGATAATACTTAAGGAAAGAGGTTTTGAGAATTTTATTTTGAGATATGTTAAATAAGATCAAGAGTTATAATAATTAGGTTTAGACTAATAAGAAGGTCAGGTGTGAGAGTAAATCAGAATGTCATTCACAAATACGATAACTTTCTAACAGATGGCATTCAAGTCCAATGTTGATTTCGTTTAACACACATCTTTAGACGATGAGATTGGTGTTCAAGCACTTAATCCCTTTTTCGATCCCTAGTCAAACACTTAATTCCTTTTTCCATCCCTAGTCTTTTCCTCTCCGTTGATCGTCCCTTGCACCTTGGTCTCTTTCCAAGTGAAAGGAGAAAAGATCTTTAGAAATGAAGAATTAAAAAAGGGAGATTGAGAGAGGAGAAGAGCAATGATCTTTTAGTGAAAGAAAAGAAAAGCGAAAGGGAGAAAGAGAAAAGGAATCTTTCTGGTAACGAAGAGAGAATTTGAGTAGAGATTATGGGGGATAATGGCCATAATGAAAATTAATGTTCTATTGTTTTCCAAATCTTTTTTTTCTTTTTTTTTTTTCGGGCGTTACATCATGATCGAATCAAGACCTTTAATTTTGAAAACTAAAGAGATTTGAAGTCTACAATCTTAATGTTGTAAGTAGAACAAGAATCTTACTGCTCCAGTTTTTCTGCTTACAATACCGCTATGTTGAACAACTCAGGTTAACTAACTTCCCTCATCAGTTCGATATGAACTCCCGCATCACTAACAAAAAAAAAACTTTAACTTTTGTACTTTGACTGTTGTGGACAATATTTCTTGAAGTTTGAGAATCCTTACAAAAAATCTTCGTTCGTTCAGGATCTCAACTTTAGAATTTTCTTTCACACGGGAACACCGTATTTCAACAATCAAGGCAGAAAATATTACTCAACCTCACGAGTTTCTGCCCTAATTATATCAATCTCATAAAATTTAAGTAATATTTATTTTTAAATAAATATTTTAATATTAAATACACGTGTACATTAGTAAAAATTATAAATATTATTTATTTACTTATAATTTTTCCTTTAAAAATTATTTTCTATGTTAAGGCTCAGGGAATCAAGGAATCGAGTCGAAGAATTACGTGTAACCCTAGTAATCGAGCAGGGTCGGGGCTGAAGGTAGGTCGGCAGTGGTGGGGAACGTATCCCACCCCGAATTTCTAGTGTCATTGCTGAATAAAGCTATATTGAATGATAAGATAGAGTTTTAACTCTCAACAGTTGGATACTAACTCCTACATCGCAATTTTTAACCTAACTCGCTTACCAAATGAACCAATCTCTCGGTGTTCTTAGTTATTCCGAAATCATGTCTTTTACTGCCCAATACTTGTGACTTGAAAATGCTGAGATTGTTCAGGATCACAACTAAGCATCGGAAGTTTTGCAATTTATATGCGATAATAAATTATAAGAAAACGAAGTATTTTATCATGGAAGCTGCAAAATGAGAAAACAAAAGTTTTCGTCTGCTACTAAAACTTGGATCCACGTTGCTCAATAAAACAAAACAGTAGGTAAGCACGCATGATGACGGTGTGAAGACGAAGTGGGATGAAGAATCCCCAAATTTTATACAGTTATGCCTAGAGATGCTGTGTGTCAAATGCTATGTTCCTCAATCTAAACCCTATTAGTAAATGGAGAAAAGATGGAAAGTATAAAACTCCAACAAACCCTCGTGTCTTTATCTCAAACTTAAAACTGATAAAGCCATGGACAGGGCCCCCCCCCCCTGGGCACTCAAAACTTTACCAGTAGCATGGTCACTCTTCAAATTCGTGCATATGATCCAGAAGATAGTTGGCTGCAAGCTGCTCGTTCCTGCCGCAGGCAACGAAGACCTCCAAGACAAGAGCCCTATCGAACCCCATCGCTTCAAGCTGCCACAGAGCAATAAAAGTAAATCATATGGAAGATTGCTAATCAAATGCCGGAATGAAGATAAATCCTCGGCAATAGATCCAGTGGATCTATTATATTACATCCGAAGAAATATTAGAAACCATACACAACCCTAGGGACATAAAAGGGTACTGCAAAAGTTCTAACTTCTAAGAATTCGTGAAAATGGACACCCAGAATATATGCTCATGATTTTCTTTTGAAGGGAATAGACAAATACAGAGATTCATCAAACAGTAAAATTCCATATTTTTCCCATAAGCTCATGAATTCGTGTGTTATAAAATGGTACTGCAAAAGTACTCGTGATCATGACAAAATACAGATTCATCAAACAGGAAAATACACCATTCTGGACATTCTAAAACGAAAAATATGTGGATACTAGACAACTGGACAAGAAACTCAATAGTAAGAAGGAAAGACAAGTTTATGATAGAAATTACACAAGGAAACCACTTAACTTTTGGAAGCGGATCAAATGGTAGGATATCTCCACACACTAAAACTTTGACATTAATATTAGATAAATGTTTCAATCGAACAACTGGAGACAATGATGTAAAGGTTTTTTCTAAAGGGTATAATTATGGGAATGTATTACTCGATATATACAAGATTCTGCAATTCTCCAAATTGGATTCATCACACTCAACAATGAGCGTTTAGAACTTGAAGTATGCTACGTTTATTCATCAACAAATCCTCATTATGAATATATTCGAATATGTAAAACTACCTTACATAAGACTTATTGTCACTCATGCCCCATCCTCACTTGTTGTATGGCAACTACCGATGAAGATGAGGTAGGGTGGCTTTTCCTCCCCCCTTATTTTATGCCGGACCCCATCATCTGGCCCCCTTGGATGGAGGCGAGCGGGCTCCCCCATCCTCGCCGAAAATGAGGAAGCGATCCCCCTTCCCGCCTCAACACTTCCCAACGAGGAGGGGGTCGATGAAGCGGACAGTGAGGGGGCACCCCCTTTTCACTCAAAGAGGGCGTTGAGTGTCAACCTTTTTTATTTTTTAAAAGATAAATGGTAAAAGTATAATTTAACATATGTAAAAATTGAAACTAAGGGAAACTGTTACCATATGGGATAAATATGAAAATATGCTACAATACAAGAATGTGTTTGACAACTTTTATAACACACGTTAGAAAAAAAAATACGTCATAATTCAAGGTAAAGAATTAACCATTTTTTAAGGGTAAAGATTACTGTAGCTTACTAGTCATCCATATGTACTTGATTTGTAAACATTTGTGAACAAATTGCTTTTCAGTGAAAATTTTTAATACAATAAAACATTGTTATAGTGCCAGGGAAAGAACATTCAGGGTTCAAAAGTTAGTACTCCAAGGAAAAAGATACAAATATTAAATTCAAAGAGTCTCATACCGTACAAGTTAAAACTATAAAAACAAAAACAAACGTAGTAATAACAATTCTAGCTTAACAAAAGATAATTGAAATTTCATCTAAAAAAAGTAAATTTTGAAGCAGTAAATTATGTTACTTCATTAAAAAATTGGAAGATTCTTTTTTCTTTTGAAAGGGGACAATTGAAGAAATTAATCTTCCTTTTCTTCATAATCCAAATATAAATAATAGTCGTATCATCACCACTTCATGATGTGCTGGCAAAGGAGATAACTTCAGTCACTTGGATTTTGAGATAATACATTTCAAAACCAATTATTAAATGGAGGAATTCAATTGCAATATTCACCAAACTGAAATGGTTAATTAGTTAAATATTATATATGAACTTTGACGGTTAACTTACACGCTCAATGGCTTCATGTTCCTCAGCAGTCAATTCAATGGCTGCCGGCATTCCAGCAGCAAAGTCTTCACCAAGCAAATTGCTGGTTTTCACAATAGAGATAAATGAACACTAAATAAAATTGAGATGTGAAATGAGGAAACAGAAAAAGTGACAAAGAAAAGGAGAAAACATCTCACCCTTCCGCTCCTTCAGCAGGTTCATTAATCAACCGAAGAAATTCACCCTGATGCTCCTGAATAAGCCTCATAACCTGAGGATTTTGTCTTGCCAATTCTTGAAGCATTGGCTGTTAATCAAAGAATACTACATAAGACAGGCTACTTTAAAGAAATTGTGTATATATAGTTTTTTGAAGGGGGACATGATATATATATTAAACCAAAATATCACGAATTTGACAAGAGATAGTAAAGTAGACCTGTAGAACTTGAGGGTTTGCCTGGACCAAATTCTGCAGGGCACGGAACTACAAAATGAAAAGACAAGGTATAGTAAGAGATTGATTCTGAAATTACTCAGTTTCTTGAGAATATGATAAACATACCTGTGGATTATTTCTTAGCAAATCAAGGCTGCCCGCATTAGCGTTTGAGCCCACATTAGGGAGACCCTATCAGATCAGATAAAAAAAATTTAGAAATAGAAGAGACGAGCTTTTAGTTATGTTTTTTTAGAGGGAGAAATTTTAGTTGTGATTTTACACAACAGAACAAGCAGTAAGAGGCATTTCACCTGAGGAAAGAGGTCCAAGGGATTAGCATTCGGACCGCTGGATGGAACTGGAGGTTGAACTGGCTGTGGAACCTGAACAGGAGAGTTGGCTCCAACAACAGGTGCTTGGACAACAGGAGGTGCTTCAACATTTTCAGGAATCCCCTGGTACATGTGGTAATATAAGAACTCATAATACTGATAAAAGATAGAATGAGACAGTATATACAGTCAAGGATCCAAAATCAATTGGATGAAAATGTTCTTCTACCTTCTAAATCTTAAATGTAAAGTTGCTAAAACACAAGCAACGGAGATTGACATGAAATACGGAAATCAAATAGAAATATAAACATGATTTAAAAGTTATCATATAGAAAAAATGGTTTGTTTCCTCTTTCAGCATATTAACAGGAAACAGATAATAGTAGTTCCCCCGAAAAAGGAAGACATAACTATCTTAAAACCCCATCTTATTCACACAACATATCTAAGAAACTTCATAAAGTATTTCTTATGAGGATAATTTGTTGGTTAGAGAATTAGCGGGTAGTTACAACCCACAATGTTCCATTAGTCTATGGGGCTGTTTGGGCTTGCTGATGCAAAATAATTTATAAGTTGTAAGACTTATAAGTTTAAACTTATTTTAAAAATATAAGTAATTAGGTGTTTGGTTTTAAAATGATGATAAGTGACTTATTTGTCTACATTACATAATTACCCTTGAAAAGTAACAAGATATTTTAAAAATGAGGGTAAATAAGTAAATTACTTGGTCAAACTTAAACAACTTATAAGTTAAATAAAAATAAGCTGGGTAAAGCTGCTTTTCTATTTTGACTTATAATATGATGGACCCTACTACTTATCAGTCATATTTAAACTTCACCAACACTGAGATAACTTGAAAACAGCTGATAAATTGATTTGACCAACTTATCAGCTGTGCCAAACAGCCTCTATGTCTTCATTATTAACTTTGTTGTAGTTATAGTAACTAAACCTTCATGTTATAAATACATACATTGGTTCTAGATGTAGGACAGCCTTTGAGAAGTTTATTATCAACTTTGTTATTGGAGTTTGGTCAACTCCATATGGACAATTTTATTATAGAGATTTGTCCTCTCGAATGAACAAATTATTAGTTGTGATTGTGTTTAAGATTCTTGCACTATTACAACTAATATCATTTATCTATATTTTCATTTCCAAACTCGTTTTGCCATTTATGTTTTCAGTCTCTAATCAGAATCAAATTAAAACTTCCCTGAATTAGGAAATAGCAGAAACAACATTTACCATTTTCAGCAGTCTAGTTCTTAAAAACCATGTAACAAACTAATTGCTGGGGACATAAATATTAAGTATGAGGTAATATCCTCTAAAAAAATAAGTATTAGGTAATATCAATAAGCAAACTTGATTACAACTCCTAATTATCCCCAAACAAGATCCTATAAGTTTTTATTTTTGAAGAAATAGATCCTATAAATTAACATATGCATACAACTGAGAAATCCTCCATTAAGGTAGGAGCCTGAGATATTGGAGACACAATTTGATCCTAGAATCTCGTAGTAACTTTTTAGGAATATAACCTTGTAGTAGCAATCATACATTACATATTGATACTATATCTAGTTAAAACTCAGCTTGATTAAACTTAGATCTAATAAATTGGTATTATTGAAACCACTAAATGAAGAGCTCCTTGCCCTCGAAAAAAAAAAGAACAGTCCTACATCACACATCACGTCAGCACCACAACATCATAGTAAATAATTATTCTTCAGAATGAATGAACGAAACTAATAACTATTAGTAAAAAGAACGGGAAAAAGTCAACAGAACATACTGAGTACAAGTATTCAACAGCCCTCTCAGGGTTATTAAATGCAGCACGTAGAGCTCGACTAACTGTGTCCCGATCCCATGTCCCTCCACCCATGTCCAGAAGTTGTTGGACAGTTTGTTCCAAGTTATTGCCTGACACAAGACTTGATGCTGCCTGTCCATATGCATCTGCATCCTCGCTAGTTTTAAAAATATGACAAAAAACCAATGTTAAATGGAGATTATCTACACAAAATTACGGATTTTACAGGATGCGTTTTTTTCTCACTTCCAGCTTTTTAAGAAAGTGGTCATTTGACGAAGAATCATAATTTAACACATGCAGAACTACAACGTGAAGTTTTAGGGCTCTTCCTTTCTACTTCTGTGGTAATTGGAACTAGGCCAAAACCTGAGCCTGATTCTAGCGGGTTCTACCAAACGACAAGACGTTTGGCAAAACCTGAGATGGAATCTCATCCCTAGAACCCGAGGTCACATGACCCCGGATTCTTGTTGCTAGGCTACGCATGCAAGAACTTGGAGATTCCTTTCACTGACACTTCTTTTTCTTTTTTGTTGTTGTTGACGTCATAACTTTTTTTTAGAATTTGTTTTCCTCTTTTATTTTTTAATGTTAACTTTGAATTATTAGCATTTAATTACAATAGTTAAATTTTAATCTTATACTATTCAATAATATAATTCTAAAATTATTTTCTCTTAAGTTTTAACAAAATATTTAATTATATTATGTATAAGATTAATTTAATATTATTCCTTAAGATTTTTAAAAGCAATTTTTTTATGTTAAAATCTATTTTTATCATTTTTATTTATAGTTAAATTATTTATCAGAAAAATAATTCTATGTTTCAGTTCTCATATGGTTCATCCAAACACTCATGGAACTTAATATTTCTAGTTCATCCAAACACCATCAGAATTGATCTATCAAATCAACTATTCATTGGAAACCCGAGGAAATTCAAGTTCTCGTTTCTGAACGCTACAAAGTTTGTATGTATGGGCTTCATAAATTCACCTTCATAAATATCTCCTTTTTTCCACAACCAAGTATTAAATAGGTAAATTCTTGTTTTTCACAATGCAAATTCTTTTCAGGTGTACTATTTGATATGTTGCTTCCAAGATTATCAAACTCATAAATCGGAGTCGACAGGAGAAGGCTAGGTGAACATATAAAGCATGAGATTGTGACACGACACACTCGATTCTACTAAATTTATATTTTGAAATATATGTATATATTAATTTGTAGAAAAATATAAATCTTGAAAAGCACTAGTACAGCAGGTTACCACTTGCACATTCAATGATAAAAAGCATGTTCATTAAGTACATAATGTTCTAAAATCTGAGAGAAATGATAAGTAATAAGCTACACAGAGGATCACTGTTGGCAAGTAGTAGAGAGGGCTCCTCTTTTGCTCATAAGCAGAAGAGAACCCCTAAAGATGGCAACCTCTTCTGCTCACAGCACAGAGGAGTTCGTGATCTTCTGCTACGAGAAGAAGACTCCCTCCTCCAGCTGCTCTTCTGCTCATGAGAAGAAGAGGATGCCTGAAGACAGTGACCTCATCTGCTCGCAGCAGAAAGCAGAAGAGGGCCCCCTCCTCCAGCTGCTCCTCTTCTGTTTATGAGCATTAGAGGACGCCTGAAGACAGCGACCTCTTCTGCTTGAAGACAGTGACCTTTTCTGCTCACAGCAGAAGAAAACCTCCTCTTCTGCTCGGGCAGGAGGCAGAGAGAGAGAGAGAGAGAGAGAGAGAGAGGCGAGAGAAAACCAAGAGGCGGCGACTAGAGCTACGGCAACAAAGCGACAGGAACAATAGCTCGCGATCACAGTGGAGAGGCCCGTCACTTCTATTTGGGATTTGGGGAAGGAGTTGCTTTTTTATCCTAGCATATGGAACCCACCAGACCAAAAAGTATAGAAAAAGTCCCTTCAGCTGGACATGGGGACACGCCATGTCTAGCGATTCAACGAGCCAGCACATGATTCTATCGCGTGCTGGCTCAAAACGAGTCTGCATGCGAGTTAACTCGTGTTTCCAAGGTAAGTTCGTAAAATCGTCTGATTCTACGAGTCAACTCGCAATTTTCACAACCTTGGTTGCTTCATTAAAAGTTATAAAGATTTTTACATGGCATGAATGCATCAAGTACTGTCTATTAGGATACACTTACATGGCAGAAGTTGGTATAGCAGTGACAGCTGGAGCTGGTGCACTTGGTGGGACTCTGTTCCATAAGTGAAGAAGAAAGACAGAACATGCTAAGTTAACTCACATGCACAAGAGTAATTAGCAATCAATCAAAGTTTATGTTGAAGAAAAGCCTACGAAGTCACGGTTACAACAGGCGCTTGAGATGGAACTGCGACAGGTACTGAAGGGACAGCATTATCAGTATTAGCAGGTGCAACCTACAAGAGAGACAAAAAACTTAGTATCAAAGCTTGGATGTAAGCTTCGTCCTAGATCTATAGTCATCATGAACTTTTTTCTTTTTTTGAGAAGGGAAAGGATGGCTACACACTTCGGTAGGATAGTCATCATGAACTAAGGTTGTATTTGTTTGGGGTAACATTTTTTCAAAGTGTTTGATAAATACAAAATGTTTGTTCAATGGAAAATCATTTTCAGATTGGCAAAAAATGCAGTTTTGGAGAAAATATTCTTCTCTTTTCGTCTCAAATGATATAATCATTTTTTTCTATATCTAAAGTTCCATTTTTTTAATACACAATCAAACCCTGGAAAACAAATAACTTTCTCAGAAAACACTTTCGGCAAAATTATTTTTTCTCTAAAACCTGTTATCTTCTACACAAACACAGCCTAGCAATGACAGTATCCACATGTTCTGAATTACACAACAAACATCCAGAAATTTCCTTGTTTTTATCGATATAATGATTGATAACATATGAAAGAATAAGAAGATATTTGAATCACACATTTCATGAAAATAATCTACAAAAGAAGCCACGGACAAAGAATGATAAAGAAATCAATTGGCCTATGTGCTTCACATAAGTTCATCAAAGATTGTTATGCAAAAACAAAATTCCAAGAAACTATGATTCTTTGATTAATAAGTCTTTTTTATTTTGTGAAAGGGTTGTTTGAGACATCTTGCTTTAGTATTTCTGGCATTTGTACTTTAATAGATTGACTTATCTTCTCAAAAAAAAAAAATAGATTGACATAAGATTCATCTTGAAGTTGCAATCAAAGTTAACAACAAAAAGCTCCACAAAACCTAAGAACCTGGATCTTTTTTTATGATACCACGATCATGGAATAGGAGTTATCTACTAATGGTCTACGAAAGAGTAAAAATTAATCAATAGTGTCTTTGTACCTCTCTTATGTTCTTTAGCTCTGTAAGGTACTAAGCCCATATGTCAATCGCAGAAAAGATTCTTTACTTGCCCTTTTAGAAAAATGTTCTTTACTCCTTTTTATGTTAGGTTACTATAACTGAAAGTAAAATGATTCTCCCAAAGCCTGTTATTCAAAATCGGTTGAGGATGAATAAGAATTAACCTTGTATCATAAAAGATCATTTAAATCAAACATCTCCCAACAAAGGAGACCTTTTTTAGCAAATATAAAGTTTGACCTTTCTTTAAATACAATCTACCACTGTCAACTACACAAAGTTTGGCCATAAAGAAGTACTGAAATTTCTTAATAGGTCTATAAAAAAACTGAAATAGAAACCGAAAATCATAAGTTAGATATAGTCAGGTGTTGTTAGAATTCAGTTCTTCTCTGGAAAAAAATAAGTAACGACATAAACACTTAGTTTCACTTTTTCCCTCCCAAAAAAAAGCAATATAAATGATTTATTGTTTATTGCAGTTTATATCTTCTACTTCGTAATATCAGATAAGGAAAATTCTTCAAAAGAACATTAAAGCAAACAAATATCTTTGCAGCTTTTAATAAACAATCCAATGGTTGATAGTTCTAAGGCTTTACAGAATTATCACCTTAACTGCAATTTTTATTTGGGCGGAAACCTTACATGTAAATTATGACATTCATTAAGCATTTATAAGAATAATCGATGGGCAACAGAAGTTTCAGAAACATAACACATTATCTAAAGTTCATCTCAGCTTTGACGTTAATCTGCCCTAAAAATTCCTTAAAATAAATCTGCTCTCAAAATAAGCAGAAGTTTTCAAGAGAAATTTATACATCATAGTGAAAATATAAGGTGTTCAATTGAGTCTTAGAAGTGATTTCATACTGGGTTTGGAGGTGCCTTTGTGGTGGTTGAAGCTCCACTCGACGAGGCCTTGGTCTGAGATTCAAAGAACAACAGGTGCATATCAGATTCAAATAAAAAGCAAAGTTTCCTCTGCCAACATGTAAGAAACAAATGTGAAGTAATACTGTGAGTAATCTGATATCCGTAAAACACCTCTGTCAACACAAGATATCATTAATGTGGGTGTGACAGCCAGTAACTTCTACATTAGAATTTGGCGCCACACTAGCACTAATGTCCATACTGAATACCAGCATCTGAATTTGTATAATATGGCCAAAACCACAAGTCTATCCATCCCGAGTTCATAATGGGCCTTCAAAATATGGCATACTAAGTAACTTCACTTCATACAGTCTATTGACAGAAGCATGAAACCTTTCTATACAACAAAACTAAATAATCTTGATCTGGTGTACCTTACTCAACATTATGACAAGAAAACTATTTTGTTTAACTCCGTTCTCCTCCAAGGTTGTATCATCATTAAGAACCTTTCCTGAATGTATAAGCATCTGTTGTTCAGCTGGGTAAACACTTTTGCCCTGAGATGTCTCAATATTCCTCTTTACATCAAAAATCTAAAACAAAACATAAAAGTAGAAATCAGAAGACAAGTAAAAATTAGAAGCACAATGAGAAAAATTATGTTATATCTCAAAAAAAAATTATGCGGTCAATGCAATTGCATGGTGATGCATTAAAAACCAAGGTATAGCTCTTGCTTTGTTCCAAATGAAGTATCAGTAATCATTTGTCTTAGTGGAAGATCTTCTGCGCACATCGAATGTAAGAGTTATCATACTTGAACTATAAACACATAACATAATGCTGGTGTATTAGATGACTTTTGTTTTTGAAGGATATGACAATAAGCAATGACCTAAAGAGAGCTTTAATACATATAAGATAAAACTGAAAGAATCAATTCCATGTCTACACAGAAAGCAACTCATGATTCACATCATTAAATCTTCAACCAAAACACAATACAGAGCTTGAATAGAATAGCCAATGCAGAAAATGAACTCCAACATGCTGAACAGCGTACCCCGGGTTTAACCATCATTGCTGCAACTCAAAGAAACTAAGCTATGACATCTATATACATGAACATTGGAGTGGTCAGACAATCACCTACATACATCAACATTATGCAGAGAGCTTCCTAACAAGGGCAAGGATCTTACAAGGGATGTGCTCGGTCTTCTTTACTTCAGGAAAATAGTTTCCAATTGATAATATCTAGAGTATTTATTCATTTTCTACATGAAAAATTTCCAACTCATACTTCCAAACCAAATTTAGATAATGACTTGCAAAGGAAATAGTGCCATCGATAACATTACTGGCACCATTAACGGGGGCGTCAGACTAAAAAGCAAATCAATGCATCTTATCATGAAAAGAACAACACAGATCCTTGATCTCTGCTTTCTCGTGTACCAATTCCTCAGACGACCGACCTTTGCATCAAACTCCCATATAAAAGTCACGCAACATTGCTAAGGAAGACGATCAGAGTATAAAATCAAACTTAAACTCAAGACGTATATAAGAAAAAAATATACAATTACACGAACAAATCTACATCACTTCGTTAGAGTTACCGTTACAACCGAACAACCCATAAGCATACGATTGCACCAACTGGCGCAACCCGCAAGCCCTAATTCCCAAATCCAGGGCTCAATCATCAAAACCCTAAAGCAAAGATTGAACACAGAGATAGAGCGAGAGATCGAAGAGGGTACCTTGTGTTGGGGTTCGACTTCGATCTCGAAACTGGAACCCTTGAGCGTCTTCACGAAGATCTTCATATCTGCTGCTGGTGCCGCTGCTTCTCGCCTTCGTTGTTGTTGGCTCTCAGGATAAAAAAAAAAGTATCGATACGGAAATGAAAGGGGGCGTAGAAGTAGTAGTAGTAGGAGGAGGAGTTTGGCGGAAGCGTTGGGTACAAGAACGACGAGGAAGAAAGCCCAATAAAAGCTCGGAGTGGTCTTTCTTAGTAATCGCTTCCCGGTCCAATATTTCCAATCTATCAATCCTACATAAAATTGTTTCTATATTATTTATTTATTTATGACAAATATTGTCATTATTGTATTTTTTTTTTTTTGAGATAGGATGACAAGTGATTTTAAAAATGGAGAGATCATAAAAATCATACTCTATAAATAACGAATATTTTATTCAGAAATTTTCTTTATAGATATTAACCCGTGTCTAATAAATTTAATGATATAATTTATATAATTAGATACAGAAAAGTCAATCAAAACAAAATAGTTAAAAATATAAATTATAAAATACTTCAAGATAGTAAAAAAAGGTTTATAGATTATTAATATTAAGATAAAAATTGTTAACTAGGATTTTTTAGTTCAATTCTCTACTAAGCACTTGTACATTATGTTAAATTTAATAATTAATATTATTTTCATTACAATTATAATAAATTAAAATTGAGATTAATGCACCTATAAAATATTTTATAAAAATACAAAGCAGATCTTAACTTTTAAATGCACAATCGACGATAAATATTAAATTCAACAAAAAATCATGACTTTATCAAGTCTATTATTGACTATGCATTAAAGAGTATGAATCCTAAATAATAAATTTTAGATATAATTTATCTTGTTTTTTAATTAACGTTTCTTTACATATGTGTAGCTTTTTGTTTAATTCGTCTTTGTTTTCTTCTTATCGAATTTACTTTATCTTATATTTGAGATAGAGAAAATAAATTTTAAAATTAATAACTTTTGAATATAGCTAGCCAAATTTATTTAACTTACTTCATTGTTTTTTGAAAAAAACTTACTTCATATTTATATAATGTGTTAGACGTAAAATTAATTTCTTTTTAAATCTTACAACAACCATGCATTATCTAGCTCCACCTTTTAAATCCTAATAATTTAATGTTTTCTTTTATCTAAAAACTTTTTGTTAACTGAAAGAAATATTATTAATACTATACTTTTTTATTTGAAACCATCAACTTGTATAATTTGATCTCTCATTTTGTCAAAGCTATTTATGTATATCTAGTGCAATGTAATGTTTTAAAAATGATTTTATTTTTTTATGCACAAAATACTATTAAAAATATGCTACACCTACATCCCCTTCATAATAAATATTCAGACTAATTTTTTTATTTATTAATTTAACATTTCATTTTTTTTGAATATATGAATCTACAACATAATGCATAAAAATAATTAAATGGTTCATTGACATGCTAAATTTATGTTCTATTTAATATCATTTTATTATATCTATATAATATTAATCTGTACTTTCTTAATATTGGATAATTTAGATTCACTCGGTGCGTGTTTATCTTTTTATTTCATTAGAGCTGATTTTCTCACTTCGAAATAAATTAAAATTTTTAATTTATTACTTAAAACTTATATAGGAAAATTTTAGAAAATAAATAATAAAGAAATAGATATTTCAAGTACAATATTTATGGTAGACGGTCCAAGAAAAATTATTAGTTAATTATATAAATTGTTTATATTTACTTATCATATTAGCTTTTTTACTTTTTTTTCATATTTATTCGAAGCAAAACTTCTAATTCTGTTAAAAAAATTATTAGTACTTTCTTAATATTGGATAATTTAGATTTACTCTGTGCGTGTTTATCTTTCTATTTCATTAGAGCTGATTTTCTCACTTCGAAATAAAATAAAATTTTAATTTATTACTTAAAACTTATATAGGAAAATTTTAGAAAATAAATAAGAAAGAAATAGATATTTCAAGTACAATATGTATGGTAGACGGTCCAATAAAAATTATTAGTTAATTATATAAATTAGTTATATTTACTTATCATATTAGTTTTTCTAACTTTTTTTTCATATTTATTCGAAGCAAATTCTAATTCTGTTAAAAAAAATTGTAGTTAATCTTACTTATTTTCATAATTCATAATAATTTTTAATATCTCTTAATTTATGACTCTTTTAAAATAATTACTTTTATATTTTTTTTCCTGAAAACGATATCCCAAAATTAATAAGAAATCAAATTTGTATTTTTTTTTAATTTACTGATGTTTATATCTGAAAAGTAGACTAATAATTATTAATTTTTTAAATACTTTTTATTTCCCGAAAAATTCGAAATAATTTAAATTTTCTTTGATTAAGATAGAACTATTATAAAGTATTTATTATATTTTTCAGTTTTTTAGTACTGAATTAAAATATTTAATAAATTTAAATAATAATTATTTAGATAAAATATTATTAATTTCATGCATCCAATATTTTCTAATTTAGTTGACATATGACTCTTTTAGAATATTTTTTATATCACTTATTATTTATAATTTATTTTTTAATAATAATTTTGGAAATTGTGGATGTGTACCTGACATTGAACTTATTTAATTTTTTAACAAACTTCTTATTATGATATATCTTTTAAATATTTAGGAAAATTTTGATTTATTTTAATATTCCACTTTTTGTTTTATATTATACTAATTACTTCATCACGAACTTTCTTAAAATAATACTCATTTTCTTCTCTTTATATTTTTTTCCTGGAATTAATATCCCAAAATTAATAAGAAATTATAATTCTATTTTTTAAAATTTTTGTGCGTTATATAACTAAAATTAAAATACTAATTATCGAATTATTTTTTTTTAAATATTTTCGAAACAAATTTATATTTTCTTACTTTAAGTAATTATCGTATTTTTCAATTCCAAGACTAGAGTAATTAGGAAAATAATAATAAATTGGAGTTTTTAAAGTATCTAATGCATTTAAAATAATAATTATTTAGATAATTTTGTTATCAATTTTATGTGTCAAATATTTTTAATATAGTTAAGTTAGGGTTCTTTTAAAATAATTATTATTTCAACTTTTTGTTTATTTACTTTTTGAATTTAAAATATGTAGTTTAAATTTAGAATTTATTTTCTTTCTAGCACTACCTAGGGTGAATATCTTTTCAAATTAATTCACCTTTGGTACTGCTTAGGAGAGTTTGATGCATGATGATTTATTATTTTCCGTAGCATATTTAGATTACATTCCGTTAATTTCATTATCGTATGCATCATTTTTTTTAGTAATTTGTTTTAATTCATCTTCGGAGTCAAAGCTACATAATATTATTTGTTTTTATGTCTAAAGCATTCCATAGAACAATGAAGGAAGCCGACAACAAGTTAGAGTGAATTCAAGGCGAAAATAAATATTATTGGTCATCACGGTCGTGACAAGTCTGTCACGCTTATGAGTGCATAAGGGATTTTCTTATGATTTATCATGGATAGTGAAAACCACTTTTACGGTCATGACAGACGGTGTGAAGGAGGTGTGAGCTGCAAATCACACTCATGTCGATTATCACGGCCCATGAAGTTACTTTCATGGTCGTGAGTGTGTTTACCTTGAAGAACATCAACTGAAGTCAGAGGTCGTGAAGAGCATTTCATGGTCATAAACAAAGATATATCATATGTCATGGGCCATGAGGGTTCTGAGGAAAAGACGTAATAATTCGATCACGGTCATGAAACCTCTATCACAAGTCGTGAAATCTCGATGCCACTAATCCTACCTTTCGATCACAATCGTGAAAAGCCTGTCATGGGCTGTGAAATGTTGATCCGAGAGGAGTTTGAGTTGAAGTTAAATCGATCAAACCTTATCTTTTGAGAATTTGAACTTAGGATTAAGCAAAAATATGATGAAATTTTGATCTAAACAAAGTTTACATGGTTAGGACTCCTCTCAAGGCATGATATTGTGAAAATATACCAATAAGACCCCAAGGATTCATTACGGGGTATGTTACAAGTTGTGAGAGAACTTAATGCCTAGAGAACGAGAAAAATATATGTGCAAATTATGAAGAAGAATCTGTTGAGGTGTTTTAGTTATTATTTCCATTCTTTTTCTTCGTTTTAAAGGATGGACTTCTCTTGTAATTTTTTTTGTTTTATTTTTATGGAGTGATTTTTATTGCAAATGGAAAACATGTGGAACCCTTGATCAAATGAATTATAATTTGTCAAAAAATTTTATGAGCATAAATGTTGTTCTTAATGCTTTTTCATTTATTATTAGTATTTTGGATAGGAATAATGAATTATCGTGTCTCTTTGGTCTTTGAAATTGATATGTGATTTTCATCGAAGCATTGTATGTCATATTTGAGTAGCATTTTAAAGAGAAATATTTAGATTTGTGATCTATTAAATTGGCATCCTGGAGAGAAACTATCAATGTTCTAGGAAATATAAATTAATGCATCTTAATTTCAACAAGATGATTTTGACATACGGAAAAGGAACTATTAAGTCTATCTCGAATTAAGATAGTTGATTCATCTTGGAGAGAAATTATATCTTAGGCAGATCTTAATTCACATAGGAAATTAATTAAAATTAAAATTTGATTAATCTTGTGGTGAAATATAGTTTATCTCCTATTTTATCTTATCTCATCCTGATATAGTGTTTATTGTCATTGCAACCTTATCTTTGGTTTTATCTTATCTTTCAAAAAATATTTATGATCTAAAGTTCATGTTATATTCTATTAGTTTGTGGGATTAGATAGATAGATAGATAGATAGATAGGTAATAATATCAATTTTCGTGGGAACGATACTCTACTTACATCTTTATTACTTGATACAATTAGTGTACTTGCTAGAGAATATTTTTATGACATCTTAGCAGCATCATCGTGCAAGACAAGTGCCAATGTGAATATTATCTCTGATGGGGCAAGATGTTACAAATTGGTACCACAGCCAATATGTGACCTCAAGTTATGACAAAACCTTAATGAGGATGTTGAGTCCCTAAGGGAGGTCTAATTGTGATAATTAGAAAAATCTCACATGAACAAGAAGGATGTTGAACTTATATATTAAGATGTCTTTGATCGACGCACTTTGAAAATCTGTGCGGTCGAGACTCAAAGAGAACAATATATTTAATGAGCAAAATGTTATAAATTGGTATTTGAGTTACTCTTGTCCTCTTAAACATTATGAGACAAACCTCAACGAGAATATTGAGTCCCTAGGGATACAATTGTGACACTTATGCAAATCTCACATAGACAAGATACAAAGAGATGTTGAGATGAATTATTTAACTCCTTAAGATGCATTTTGGAAAATTGTGCATGTCTAGACCCAAAACTCATAATATGTTTTATGAAAACTTCGATAGAAACAATAATAAAGTTTCATGATTTTTCATTTCTCATACTGTGTATTTATACAAGGATATACAGAATCAAAAATAAAATCTCACAACTAAATCAAATCTAAACTAGATTTGCAGAAAATAAAATCTCATAATAAAACTAAACTAGATATATACAATATCTCATTTTGTTATATCTTTGATACTGAAATCCAAACTAAATAGATTTTGAAATCTAATACTCCCCCTCAAGTTGGAGCGTTCGGATTACGAATGCCTAACTTGCCACACAAAAGCTGAAA
>LTAE01006855.1:3382-24205 GCA_001647135.1 Pontederia paniculata
ATTATTAATTTTGGTTCGATCTTAAAATATAATTCTGCTGTGCCAAATTTGAATACATGTGAAACTGTGAATAAGGGATCTTTGACTTGTAGGAGCGGCCCATTGGATTTGCCTCCATGTCGGAGTAGTTGAGCACAACAAGCGGTTTTGCCTTGAGGACGTTCCTCATCAAGTGACCTCTTCAATCCTTCTTCTCCTCTTTGTCCACTTCGAGAGAGAGAGAGAGAGGAGAGAGAGAGAGAGAGAGAGAGAGAGAGAGAGAGAGAGAGAGACAGACAGAGAGATGGAAGGCGCGGGCGTGGACTACTTGGCGGCGGAGCGGAGCAATGCACAGTTCGACGTCGACGCCATGAAGGTCGCCTGGGCCGGCTCCGAGCACGCCTTCCGCGTCACCGACCGCATGGCCCGCCTCGTCGCCTCCGATCCGGTCTGTCTGCCTGCACATTTCCCAAATCTTATTGCCACTACTCAGTACATGGTAGTGAAATCAAAGTTGCAATTGAGTTGCATAAAGCAATGCTCATTGTTTAGCTCCTCTATGGGGCTTAAGGATCTTAGATATTTCTAGCCCAAGCGTTGTTCGATTGAACTGTGTTCTTGATGCATAAATGTTTCAGAGGCTGCTTGGTACCAAAAAAATAAAAAAATGCACGGCCTTGAGCTATCTGGAAATCCATCGGACACCTTGCTATCCTTTGAAGAGAAGCTGTTGTATGACCATATCTGCTGTGTATTAGTTTTCAAATGCATTTACAAATAGGAAAACTATTAAAGAGTGATCACCATAAATTCAGCAAAATTTGGAGAGACCTTGTTTTAGTTATTAGAACAGCAACATATATATACTTTGTCTTATGAAAATTGGAGCTCATGATTCCTTGCTCTAATATTAATGAAGGTTACCACAGACAATATGACCTAGTGTTAGGAGTATTTAAACTTGGCAAAAAATATTGATCTCCATAGGAAAACAAAACTAAGGAGAACACGTTTTAGCCATAGTTAGAAGTGAACTTGCAGGTTTTAACTTCTGAGAATAGTTATAGAGTTTTAAATAACCAAACTATGCATGGTATGCTTAAAATTGGTGCTTAATTCATGTTGGAAAATTACGATTGTCTGCCATCAGTAATCCTTGTCCACAGGTAGATGTTTTTTGAACGATAATCTTTGTAAGTTTTGTACTTGTTCTGCGGGGACTTCAGTTTGAGTTATCCAAAATTAGTAATGGATGAATTACCAAACAAACGTTGAATGAAGCTATCTGAAAAGAAATTTTAAATTGGGGCTAAAACAAAGTCACACAGTTTTGAGACTCACCTCATCAGAATACTGACATTAAACAACGCAAAATGGCACTAAATTGACTCTTTCGTTCAGCCCTCCTTTGGCTTAAAATTTTAATCCATATAATCTGTGAGAGAGCATGAATAGATGTGGAACTTCTAACAAATTAGTTTCATTTCATAGTTGATATGTTGATTTGCAGACTATCATGAACAATGTTTTAACTGCATAAAGTATTGTTCCATTTTTCTCTAGGTGTTTCATAAAGCTAATAGACCAAATCTTGCTCGTAAAGAGCTATTCAAGAACACGCTTAAAAAAGCTTCACATGCATGGAAGCGAATCAATGAGCTCCAACTTACAGGTACCATATTTTCTTCTCTGTTGTTTACATATGTGCTCCAACTTTTTTCATTAAGTGCATCAAGTTAGCGAAAGATAAATGATCTGTATTATATTTTGGTTTATTTTGTAAGAAACATGAATATTTAAAATTGCCCGTGATAGGTAAAAATCCTAGTTAAGTGAGTTTCTCTATTTTCTTTGGTTTCTTTGTGATCTAAATGATGAGCCTAAATTGTTTTTTCTATCAATAGCATCTTTGGTTCACATGCATAGCAACAAATATGTTATTGGAGATAATGGTCTTGAGTTGTCAAAGAAGATAATTACATATTTTCTTGTTGGTGGCAATCATATGGTGTGTTGGTGTCCTGTTGTCATGCGTTGTTTTGATCTACAGATGAAGAAGCTTCAATCTTTCGATTCTTTATTGATGAACCTCTCTATATGGATCTCCACTGGGTAAGCACTTTTGGCTACTGTTCTGTTATTTTGTGAATACACTGGATTGTATTTAATCTTTTGGTGCTGATATTATTTCTGATACGTATTCAACTCATAACTGCGTGTTATTTTAGAAGGGAAAAATCATTCTATCCACAAGTTAGAATTATATAATTTAAGATTAAAGGTCTTTCATAGAAAATAAGAAATACAACATTATTCTAAATCATATTTTTTAACCACAGGTCCCTAAAAAATTATTGAATTAATTGGGCTCAGAATGTCATGGTAAAGTGGCATTTTCCTCACTCATAAGCAAATAAATCTTTAGTTGATTTATTCTGATCTATGTACCTTTTTTTTATTAGGCTCACGAGCATCTTTTTGTAGGACAAAAATGTGTAGCTGAGTGTTATTATCTTTATATATATATATATATATATATATATATATATATATATACATACATATACATATACACTAGAGTCTTTTCGAAGTAATTTAACATTCAATATTAACTAGTTACTGATACCTTTCTCAGCCTTTTGGCTAAGATCAAGTGTAGTATCTGTTCTTATCAGTTTAATATCTAATACGTGGGCCATCAGCCCACTAGATATTAAATTAATTTCTTTTGGAGGAAGGCCCATCACGTCAGCTTACTGTCAGGGCCTTCGCTCGTTGCCCATGTGTTGCACTATTGTGCGGGCCTGGCGCACTCCTACCTGCCCGTAAAAAAAATATTAACTAGTTACTTCTTCCGAACTTTGTAAACATCTCCTCTTATCCCGGAATTACTAAAAGTGTTCAGTTTTATGTTATTATATATTATTCTTATTTATTAAATTAGTTTCTTACTCCTTTATAGTAAAAAATAAAAAATGGGGTCTTTCATCCGTAGTGGGGGTAAAGGCCGTGCACGGTTAAAGGGGTCACGCACAACCCTTATTTTTTTATTGTTTAAGGGTCAAAATTTAATATGTAATATAAAATATAAATAATAGTAAATTGATGGTGCTAGTCATTTGGGAGTTCAAATGTTTGAAAGTTCATGTGAGGTAAAGTGACTAGTATTAAAAATTAGAGTTATATATTATAGTCTAGGAGAGGTTTGTGGAAAAGATCTTTTTAAAACTCATAGCTTTATGGATAAAATTACAGTTTGAATGTGCATATTATAATTTTTCAATATTCAATGAAATTAATTGAATATTATAAAAGTGTAACAAATGGAAAAATATTATCACAAGATTGTCATTAGATGATTAAGAATAGTCATCGAATAACATGGGAAAATATTATCTCAATATTGTCATGGAAAAACATGGGCCAAATGGAACAGAATCTGACTGCTGGGGCGGACTCGGCCGCATGTCAGGTGTTCGATGAATGTCCATCAGTTATCTGTGTTATGTTGACCAGAATTATGTCTAAGGGTTTTTTAGGAGTATAGTTATTGTTATGTAATTTGAGTGTTCATATTGGTATCCAATGTGAAAAGACGTCAGATGTACGCAGTTGGTGTAAAGAGGTAGTTACTCTAACTACCTAGTGGAGTTTATATATGTAATAATCCTGCCTTTGGGCCTGAGCGCTGAAAATAAATGAGAATTCCTTTTTCCCTTGACTTGTGTTTTCTGTGGTGCTCATCAAGGAGATGTGAAACTGACACTAAGGCATTTGAATTCTTGAAGTTTGGCTGACTTAGCCTCTATTGGAATAAAGAGACTAATGCTAGACACACTTAGAAGTTAAAGTGTGTGACATTTGGTATCAGAGCCTAGTCCTTGATGGCTGAGACCATAGGAACCAACGCCGCAGCAACCTCAATGGCGAACGGGGATCCAAGAGGTTGGAACTAATAGGAAAAGGGCGGTCAGACCTACAATGATGTTTGCGGCCTTGGAACAATATCAGGATCTCATGGACCGCTAGCTCCATATTGTTGGAGAAAAGGTGGCGACCATGAAGATCACTCTTTTGGCCTTGAGAAGTGTTGGAGAAACATTTGAGGAACTCAGGTGGACAATGAATGCTTTGGATAATCGAGTGTCCAAAGTGGAAACATCTTGTAGCAACGAGACTGAGTTCCTGGATAATAATCTTTTGAAAATAAGGAACACTACTAAGAAAGAAGGTGGGGAAATATGCCGAAAGATCCCCAAGTATTGTGTAACCTCCAAACTATGAAGGAAAACGAGAAGTAAAATTGATTGATGGATTTTGTGGTCCTTAGAAACAAGATTCAAAAATAGCAAAATCAAACAAGGTAGCCACATAATTCAGACAACAATGTGTTTCCTTCCAGACGATGCACTTTTGTGCTAACGTTAAATGGAAGAAGAGAGAGTGCTTCAGTGAAAACATGGGAGGATTTCAAAGTAGCATTTTGACAAAAAAATTACCCCAGAAATGCTCATAGAGTAGCCATGAAGAAGCTCATTGAACTTGAGCACACCGACACTATTCAAGAGTATGTAAAGCAATTTCAATCGCTTATGTCGAAACTCACGGACTTGAATGAGGAACAACACCTCTTTCATTTCTAGAAGGGCCTCAAGTTTTGGGTCGCTCAAGAGATCGAGCGTAGTGGTGTGACCATTGGAGATGTTGCCATCACAAAGGCAAAGACCTTGATAGATTATCCAAGGGATAAGGAGACGCTGTAAGGAAAGCGGGAAAAGGCAAGTAAAATATAGACAAGCCCCACAAAGACGACTAAGAGGAAAGGAAGAATGACAAGTTCAATGGAACAAAACCCTCTTCGGAGTGAAGTGCTTCATCTATGGTGGCCCACACTTCCAGCGGGATTGGTCAAAGAAATTGAATGCCATGGCTTCGACTTTGGGTCCTAAGAAGAAGGAACCGATGACACAGATGGGGTCTACTGTCAGACCGCACGGGTGCATCCCACAACTTGGTGGATATAAAGGAAGTCACAAGGCTCGGAGTAACATTCACCAAGGAACCAAGACTCATCAAGACCGTGAATGCAATGTCATAGTCAATCCATGGAGTTGCACATGAAATTCCTTGTGCTAATGGGTGAGGGGAAAGGCCATATGGACATAGAAGTAGTCGACATGAATGATCACTGACTTGTCCTGGGCATGGAATTCCTAGATACATTGAGGGAAGTGAAGTTGGCAAGCAACGACATGTCCCTAGTATCACAAGCAGGATTGTATAACATTCCCTTAACAAGACATGTGACAACAAGATGTTGGCAATGCAAGTAGAAAAAGGGGTTGGAAGAATGAGTGGACCTTTTTGACCACTATGATCGCGGAGGAGATATGCCAAACTGCTCAAGTTCCTTGGGAAATTCAAGCAATATTTGAGAAGTTTTCTAGAGTGATGCCCCCAAAGTTGCCACAAAAATTGCCGCCTAGGAGAGAAGTGTACCATGCTTTGAATTGGTCCCGGTAGAAAAGCCTCCAGTCATGGGTCCTTACCTCATGGCATCATCGGAGTTGGAGGAACTTCAGAAACAGTTAGGAGAACTATCAAAAGCAGGTCTTATTCAACCATCAAAAGTACCTTTTGGATCATTGATGTTCCAAAAAAAGCACGATGGGTAGTTGAGTACGTGTCTCGACTATTGGGCATTGAATAAGTTAACTGTGCGCAACAACTACCCAATACCTTTGGTGGCTGATTTGTTCGATCATTTGAGGAAAGACAAGATCTTTTTCAAATTGGATGTAAGATCATGATATTGGCAAATTCACATTGTAGAAGGGGATGAACCAAAGACAACTTATGTGACAAGATATGGGTCTTATGAGTTCTTAGTAACGCCCTTTGGGTTCGCAAATGCCCGTCACATTTTCGACACTAATGAATAGGATTTTCCACCCACTTTTGGACAAATGCGTTGTGGTATATCTTGACAATATCATGGTGTATTTGGAAAACATCCAAGAACATATTCATCACTTGGAAGAGGAATTTTGGTTGCTCAAAGCAAATGATCTCTATATGAAGAAGGAAAAATGTTGTTTTGGACAAACAAAAGTTATGTTCTAGGAACCATATTAGGGCGGGCGAAATTCACATGGATTAAGTGAAGGTTCTTGCAATTTAAGAGTGGGATCCCTCGTTAAACGTATCGAAACCACGTTCCTTTCTTGGGTTGGTGAACTATTACAGAAGGTTCATCGAGGGCTTCTCCCGTCGAGCAGTGCTTCTCGCTGACTTATTGAAGAAAAAATTCTCTTGGACTTGGGAGGATAAGTGTCAGATGGCCTTCGAGGACTTGAAAAAGATGGCAGTCATGCAGGAGCCTTGCTACTATCTTCTTGACCATGGCAAGTAATTTGAAGTGCATATTGATGCCTCGGATTTTGCCTTGGGTATTGTCTTAATGCTGGAAGGACACTTGGTAGCCTTCGAAAGTCGGAAGTTAAATGACGTCGAAAGGAACTATGCTATCCATGATAAAGAAATGACAAATGTGATACATTGTCTTCGAGTTTGGAGACATTGCTTACTTGGGAGTAAGTTCGTAGTGAAAATGGACAATGTCGTCACCTCGTATTTTCAAAATAAGAAGTTGACCCCGAAACAAGCTTGGTGGCAGGACTTCTTGACTGAATTTGATATCCAGTTGGAATACGAAAACTGGGTGAACCAATGAAGTAGCTGATGCATTAAGTCGCAAGTCCTAGTTGGCCACAATAACATGGGTGAAGATGAAATTCCATGAACAGATTCGGGAAGGCATGGAGCATAACCCAAGAGCTATAGAGATGTTGCGACTTATAAAGGATGACACGTTTAGGAAGAGGAGGGGTTACTGTTTACAGTAGGTAGACAACCATTTGTACCCAAATATGAGAACCTGCAAAGGATGATAATGCATGACTACCACGATTGCAAGTGAGCAGGGCATCCTGGCGTAGTTCGCACTCTTGCTTTGATAGAAGATGCATATTTCTTGCCAAAGATGCATGAAGACAGTGAAGCTTATGTTTGAACTTGTTTGATATGTCAGCAAGATAAAGTCAATGAAAAAAAAGCCGAATGATCTTTTGGAGCCTTTGTCTAAATTTTATCTCAGCTCTAAGTTCGAAGGACGTGAAACCATCATCTTTCTGGTCGATAAGTTCTCAAAATATGGTAGATTTATCCTTGTTCCAAGGGAATGTATTGCGGGTTCCAACATTCTTATTTGTGAAACATATGAAATTCTTGGGAGTTCTTGAAATATTGTGAGTGATAGGGTTCCTAGATTTACAGGAAAACCTAGAGAGAGTGAATTTGATGCTAAAAATTGATCTAAGATTTTTGGCCTTCCATACACAAATGGATGGCCAAATGGAAAGGTTACCTTAGACACTTTGTTGGCGCCAATCAGGAGGATTGGGCCAAGTTGTTGGATGTTGCCTAGTTTTTCTTTAACATACATAGGAACGAAGCAACACAAAATAGCCTTTTTGAATTGGTGATGAGCAGGCAACCAGGATAGCGGCGCACTATGATGGGAAGTATCCCGCAACTTTTTAAGTAACCAAGGAATGGCTCAAAAACTTGGAAACATTCAGGGCCATTTTAGATAAGGCAGCCCGCAAAATGAAGAAATTTGCCGATAAAAACAAGAGGCACTTGGAATATCAGATTGGCGATAAAGTTCTTGTGAACTTAGGAACTAGACACTTCAAAACACTTCGCAAAGTGCACAAGGGTTTGGTTTGAAAATACGAGGGACCCTATGAAATTGTTGGTAGGATCGGCAAGTTAGCCTACTGCGTCAACTTACTGCCACGATTGAAGTTGTATCTGGTCTTCTATGTGCGCATGTTAAAACGTTTTCATGAAGATTTGAACGATGCAAGAAGGGCGAGCCTTCTAGGTCGTCGGTTAATGTAACAAAAAATACAACATGGAGGTTCAAGAAACCCTCCAAGAATGGAAGAATTGAGGAGCCACTTTAAACTTCACCTGAGTACTTAGAACATTGGAAGTACTACCCAACCATCAACAACATCTGGCAGTTTCAAGATGTGATTGCAAGGTTCAAAACGTTGCCAAGGTCGTCAACAACTTTGGCGGGGGAGAGTTGTAATGCTCCGCCTACTTGAGCCAAATAAGCGGCGCACATGAGCCAAATCGAATAGAATCTGACTGCTAGTGCGGACTGGGCCACACGCCAAGTATTCAATGAATGTCCATTGGCAGTTATCTTTTTTTTATGTTGACCAGAATTATGTCTAAGTGGTTTTTACAAGAATGCAGTTATTGTTATGTGGTTTGTAGTGTTCATATTAGTATCCATGTGAAAAGATGCCAGACGTAAACAGTTAGCGTAAAGAGGTAGTTACTCTAACTACCTAGTGGAGTCTATTTATAATATGTTTAATAACCCTGCCTTTCAGCTTGGGTGCTGAAAGTTAACAAGAATTCCTTTTCCCCTTGACTTGTGTTTTCTATGGTGTTCATGAAGGAGATCCAAAATTGACACTAAGACATTTGAGTTCTTGAAGTTTTCGCTGACTTAGCCTCTGTTAGAATAAAGAGACATGCCACATGCACTTAGAAATTTGAGTACGTGACAGGAGGCTCCCGTTGAAATTTTTTGAGATTTATTCTATTTGTTAGTTGGATTCCATTTTTTTTTTGTGACAGGCATCCTATTTTTTAAGGTCTACCACAGTGTCATATTTGAAGTAAATTCCTATTTTCTGTTAAGGGACTGTATATGAAAATTCCCTGGGGTTAGGGTTACAAGACAGTCTGAGTCATTACTCTTTGTAATTCTCTCATCATATAGTATTTCTGCTGCCACCCAAGGACATACTCTAGTTAAGGTGAACCTCATAGATCTCGTCCCTTCTTCTGTGTGCAATATCTATCTCATTTAATGTCTGCAACATAAATTTGCCTCTCATTTTTACATAAAATTCATACTTGATTTTTTTTTCTCAAATTTGAACAGAGCTTTTTTCTAGTTTGAGCCGGTTAAACTGGTTTGATGGTAGTTTTGGTATCAAAATGAATCGGACTAACTGTTGAACTTTCCGGTCCAATTTTTATGGCATGTTTCTGTTCATTAATATGAAAGTTTATGCGGTGTCTGAAATCATTTTGAAATATTCTTCTACAATAAAGAATTGGCTGGAGCTCCGTAATTTTTCAAATTTGCTAATCCCAAAACTTTTCATTTGTTTCCTTCCGAAGAAATGCATGAATGCATCTCGAATTTAGTGGCTGACAAAATAAAAAAGGTTGGAATATTTTCAAATTTATACTTGTGCTAAGTATATGTTTTTGTCTCTTTTCTTCACTCTCTATGGCTTAACTTGAATTAGTTGAACTTCTTTTAGGGAATGTTTGTCCCTGCTATAAAAGGACAAGGAACTGATGAGCAGCAAAACAAGTGGTTACCTTTAGCTTATAGCTTCCAAATAATTGGCTGCTATGCACAGACTGAACTTGGACATGGTTCAAACGTCCAGGGCCTTGAAACAACAGCAACCTTTGATTGCAAAACTGATGAATTTGTAATCCATAGCCCTACACTTACTTCAAGCAAAGTGAGTATTCGCATTAGAGTGCAGCTAAGATCATTCAGGAACTTATCTTTCCTGTTGTCTGTTTATCATATTAGTTGATCTCATAATGTTCCATTTGATATAAGTATTCCAGATGAAGTGCATTGTTATAGTTGCACCTTAGTTCTTCTCTAAGGATGAACTACCTCTGATACCTCTTGATTTTCATCTGCTTTGCATAATGAACAGTGGTGGCCTGGTGGTTTGGGTAAAGTATCTACACATGCAATAGTTTATGCTCGCCTCATAACAGATGGAAAGGAACATGGTGTACATGGTATTTTCCTCTTTTTTTGCATTTTACTAGTTTGAAGGGTGAGAATATGTATTACTTTTCCTCTTTTGTTAATTATGTTGACTTGCCAGGTTTCTTAGTCCAGTTACGTAGTTTGGATGATCATTCTCCGCTTCCTGGTATTACTATTGGTGATATTGGTGCGAAGTTTGGATACAATACAATGGATAATGGCATCCTACAGTTTGATCATGTGCGCATACCGAGAGATCAAATGCTTATGCGGTTAGTTAAATATATTTTCTTGTTTATGTTCTCTTCATCTACAAATCACCAGATGTGGATAATCATTGCAGGGTTTCACAAGTTACAAGAGAAGGAAAAGTTGTGCAATCTAATGTTCCAAAACAGCTAGTTTATGGGACAATGGTCTATGTTCGTCAAATCATTGTTTTTGATGCTTCTAAAGCTTTGTCTCGAGCCGTGTGTATTGCAGTGAGGTATAGTGCTATTCGTAGACAATTTGGATCACAAGATGGTGGTCCTGAGACTCAGGTATCACACAATTAATTCACCTTTAAAATTGAAACTGTACTTCCATAATAATGCTGGAAACTTTCTATTGTTGAGCCAAGATGTCATGACATGAGTCATCTAGTATTGCCTACAGTCTTTCTCTTTCTTTTTTTTCTGGATAAATTAGGTGAACTAAGGCAAGAGAGGCAATTGTATGGGAACCTTGTTGAAGTTGAGTTGCTGAGGTGTTTTTCTAGGGCAAGTTGCTGAGGTGATTTGGACTTCTCAAATGGGCAAATCCATTTGAAGCACCCTGACATTTCCCTGTAAAGCTAACTCATTAAGTTGTATCAGAAAGAAGAGTCATGGAGAATGAATAATGATGTTTCTTGAACAGTGTTATCTTAGTAATCACAAGATAGGAGTAAATACGCATCAGTGATGGATAAAAGATATTGGAGATGCAATATGAATTTTCATTTCTTTGATACCTTGCAAAAGTATATACAGATATTTGATGGCTTCATATAGAAACTATCTAATGCCTCTAACTTGAAGTATGACTTAGTTCTAATAATTTTATATTATCTTACTAGTTTCACTTCACAGGTAAAATTGAATCTCTTTTGTTTACAAGAGTTTTCTTCACTGTAGGTCATTGATTATAAAACCCAACAAAGCAGACTTTTTCCGCTATTGGCTTCAGCATATGCATTCAGAATTGTGGGACAATGGTTGAAATGGCTATATGCAGATGTGACACAAAGATTACAAGCCAATGATTTTTCAACATTGCCAGAGGCTCATGCTTGCACTGCTGGCTTGAAATCGTTGACCACCACAGCAGCAGCTGTATGCATATTTTACTATAAGTATTTTTTTTTCTTTTTCTTATTCACTTGTGAATCGTTGAATGGTATAAAAGAGATCATTATTAATTTCTAGTTCTTTGTACTAACATCCACTTTTCATGCAGCAGTACTTGGTCTCTTAGTAGTATGTCTATTCAGTGTTTTACAGATTATATGTTTGTGTGTCTATACACGTCCATATATATGTATATTGGAGAAATTTATGTATCCTATTATACATGAAAGTTCTAAATTTATTACCATGAAAGTTTTCATACCCAACTGTCTAAAAATTAGGATAAGGGTACACCTCCATTAAATCCTTTCATATTGTGTGTACCCTACTAGTAGGGTACAGCGTGTCTCCTATCTTATGGACTCTAGGATTTCAGATATGCAGTTAAAAATAAATAACCTATTTAAGATTTATATTTTCTATTTATTTTTCTCAACCACAAATTTCAAATCCAACTATCTAAAAAGTAGGGTACACGATGTACCCTACTTAATTAGAGTACACCTCCATTAAAACCTTTCATATTTTATCTCTTGAACAGCTCAAAGTAATCCATAATAAAAAAACTGAAGTTTATATTTTACATCGTCATGTTTATGCCTCAGATGAAAGTCCTCATAACAAGTTTCTTTTAGCAACCTGTGCTCTATACTACATTTGAAAACTTTTAGATTAGTCTATGCATGAACACTGATATTTGAATTTAAAAAAAAATGAAAAACTTTGTATTATGCGATCTTCCAGGGAGAACTGGTGTACGGAGACAATATTTTTCATCATACCAGGGACCTTTTCAGGGAGTAGGGCTCATGTGATATCACTTTGTTTAACTTTTATCTCTCCTGTTGCTTTTCTTTCCAGCAATTTGTAACTTGTCTTTCCCATTTCAATGAGAAGCATGGATGACCACCTCCTTGCCAGTCATCATTTTTACTCTAAGGAAACATTGATATTTGAAACTACTCTTACTATATTTGGGGTAAAATGAGTAGGCTTTGTTTATCTGATTAGGTTCAGATTGATTAACTAGTTTAAATCATGTACAACATCATTCATTAACTACTTTTTCTATTTGTCAGGATGGTATTGAAGAATGTCGAAAGCTATGTGGTGGCCATGGTTATCTGTGTAGCAGCGGACTACCTGAGTTGTTTGCTGTATACGTTCCTGCCTGTACTTACGAAGGAGATAATGTTGTTCTGCTTCTGCAGGTTAGTGGTTTTTTTTATATATATAGTTGAGTATTATGGATTTAAGATCTTGTTGTGCTGCTAAATAAGTCGTAAGGGATGAGCTTCAGATCTTCTACTTATCCATCCTTCTTCTCAACCATCAGAAAAACAAAATGTCAGTTACTGCAATAAACACCACTGAATTATAGTCCGAATAAGATTAGAAAATGTTTGATATTGGCTGATAAATGATGATTGTGCTTACTCATGCTGGTCTGTGTCTTTGAATTTACATTTTCGTTATAGTATACGTTAAACTCTTCAACACCACAATTACATGAGTTAATGAATGAAATTACAAGGATCAAACCTTGTAATACATGAAAGAAACTCATAAAAGTAACATAATATATCCACATTTCATGAGAATGCAACCACAAACCTTCTTCACGAAAATTGTTACTCTAGCATCAAATTGAAGTTGGATTCTTTGCAACTTGACCCAATATTTGGTGATTAAAACTGTTTTTAGACTTTTCCCTTTTCACCCCAAAAGAAACTGTTATGTTTAAGTCGCTCAGTTGTGTTAAGCAATTTACCTAATCTCAAATTCAGATTAATAAGTTAAAATGTTTTCTTTTTCTTTCAATTTCTGCTTTCATAGATTATTTTCTCTTGATATTGGAACAACACAGCATTTTTATGTTGGTTGATAATATGCAAGAATTGCTTACGCTCCTGTTAGCTAATTTTGGCTGTCTTAATCACTTTAGCACCTATGCTTAGGGACACCCATGGATTCATTGGATTCCGACCTTGAAGCATTTGATTCATGAGTGAACATCAGTAAATAAGACTATCATAGTTTTATTTATTATTTTCTAACGCGACATAAATATATTCAGTTTTCTATTTCAGATTCTTATAGCAGACTGTCTTTCTTGCTTATAATTTTGAATCGATTCAAGTGGATCCAGTAAAGTAATTCTGTTTGATTATTTGTCATATTCAGCTTCTTGTTGTTCTGTCTTTTATAAATAAGATGTTGATTTTGTATTTTTTTATAATCAAGGATGGGATATCTTCAGAACGCTAGTTGGATCAATGTGTTAGGCTGTAGTGGTAACGTGGATCTAACCATACTAATGCTAGTTGCACTTTGTGCTAGTCTGTAAAGTAGCATGGATCTATTTCTATCTTTTAGCTAATTCGTTTCTTCTAGACTATGTTTGTTTCCCATTCTTTCTGAGATATTTAGGTAATCATAGTAGGGTGCATATTATTTGCGATCTTTGGTGAAATTCATGAAACCAGTTGTTTAATATTTTTTCTTATTTTGTAAATAGTTCTGTAAATTCTTATCCACACACTGTGTCCTATCGTATTTTAATAGTAGATTTAGACTTGCCAATAATTTATTGGTTGACACTTTAGGGAACCTTAGCATAAATGAGTTTCCTGCATAGCGTACTAAATTTTTTGTTACATCAACTATTGGCTTTTCAGTATCCACTAGGGCTTTATAATAGCAGGATGATTACAACTTGGTAGGCATCTTTTTTTTTCCCAGTATATATATATATATATACATATATATGGAAGAAATGACTGTACAGCACAATTATACATATGTGTGTGTGTATATAGTTTTATAATGCAAGCTTAATGGTTTGTAGGTTGCCAGATTTCTCATGAAAACTGTTAGTCAACTGGGGTCCGGAAAGCAGCCTGTTGGAACAGTGGCATACATGGGAAGAGCCCAACAGTTACTGCAGACCAAATGTGATGTTATCAAAGGTATTCCCAATATTCTTCATGCTTATTTTTATTCCCGAGATACTGGTGACAAATTATAATTCTTTTTTGTTGCCTTTTGTAATGTTACATGAACCATTACAGAAGATTATGCTAATTCTATCTTTCTTTAGTATTCATGTCAGGTTGCGCATATCTATTTCTTGCCTTGTCTAACAGTTTAAATTGCAGCTGAGGACTGGCTGAAACCTTCGGTCATACTGGAAGCATTTGAGGTTAGGGCTATCTGGTTGGTCATGACTTGTGCACAAAACATAACAAAGGCCCCAAATCAAGAAGAAGGTTTGATTTTTATGCCTTTTTATGTTTTTCAGGCCTTTTGGCTGTCTGTTAAGCATTTTTGTCCCTGAAGGCTTCAATATGTTGGTATTAATAATGTCTTTGCTATCCTTCTCTTTATGTACATTATGATATCCAGGATTTTCTGAGCTCTCTGCTGATGTCGTGGAGGCAGCAATCGCTCACTGCCAATTAATTATTGTTTCAAAGTAAGTGTAAACACCTTTTTGTTGTTCACATTCATGTCTTCTCAGCACAATATAATGTCTGGCTGGAATTTTTAAGAAACCTAATGCAATTCTCTTGGTCTGGGGGCATCACTGTACTTCCATGTTACGTTACTTCTTGGGCTTATAACTATTATCAATTAAATGTACTCAATCGTTAAAATATATCTTTGAGAAGGCTACAAATGTTGTGACTTGGGTGTGCACATTTCATTTTCAGATTCATTGATAAGGTGCAGCAAAACATTCAAGGACATGGCATTAAAGAAATTCTGCAGATCCTCTGCAGCATCTATGCGCTTTCTTTGGTGCACAAGCACCTCGGTGAGTTTATTTCAACTGGATACATTACACCTAGGCAAGGTGCACTAGCAAATGAACAGCTTCGATCGCTATATAACCAGGTAAAAATAACCATTGTGTTTTTTGTTAAACCCATCTCCGTTTTTTCTTGAAGCAGCTAAGTAGAGTTTATTTGATCGCCTCAGGTCCGCCCCAATGCTATTGCACTTGTTGATGCTTTTAACTACACTGATCACTATCTGGGATCTGCTCTCGGCCGCTATGATGGAAATGTGTATCCCAGCCTCTATGAAGAAGCATGGAAAGATCCGCTAAACGAGTCGGTTGTGCCTGATGGATATGTGGAATACATTAAGCCTTTGCTTAAACAGAAATTCAGAGTATCAAGGTTATAAATTTTGCTTCAGTATCTCTGTACACTAAGATGTGACACTATTTTGTTTTAACTTGCTAGGAAAACATTCATCAAGTTATGCATGTCTTTGGAAACTTGAAGGCATGTTGAATTGTCCTTAAATGTTATATGACTATCTATTTCATATCTATTTCGTTGGAAAATTGGAATGGACTGGTTGTACTGTCTGCTCAGTTAATCACCACAATGGTGCCTTCGATTGATAGCTAGGGTCTCAAGTTTGTGATCTTCATGATGTGGAAATAGTGTAGCAGCATAAAGAGCAAACATATATGGCCAGATACGTATATATTGTGCCTAAATAGTGTTTATTTTCAACTCAACGCAAAAATTGCATAAAATTTGCACTTCATTTTTTTTTCCTTCATGAAATTTAATCATGAGAGAGTTTCATATTATTTTATTGTTTATTTCTCTTTTTAAGTATAAAACTCATAATATATTAGGTTTTTCTGATCGATATGATCCATTTTAAAATTTCTTCACGTCCCCACATAAAGCATGCCAAAACATTTTAAAATATGACTATAGAACTAAGAATTAAATCTGTTATATATTAGTAATGTGATATTATTTGCATTTTTTTATTCTCAACTCATTGATCAGTATGGCTATTAGCACTTGATTATTGTAGTGTTAGGACCAAAACAAATAGATAAAATCTTAATTAAATTGTTGCCTTCATAAATTAAACGTAGATTATTAACTCTCATCAATCTTAGGACACCAACTTTTCGTAAATTTTAATGACCTTGTTCTATCATCTAATTACCACAATTATATTATTTTTTAACATATTTGAATTTGACATATTATTTTATTGTTTATTTCTCGTCATAATATATTAGATTTTTTTAATCGATTCCTTAGATTCCCCCACATAGAGCATGCCAAAAAATTAAAATATGATTATAGAATTCTAAGAATTAAATCTGTTATATGTTATATTCTTGTAATTTTTTCTGGTCTAAATTAACTTCTCTCGATCATAGAACACAGCAGTTAGCTAAACTTATCGGTATCTTTTCACGAGCTTGTTCTATAATCCAATTATTAAATTATTTGTTAACATGATGGATCAAATTTAGTCGTAGTATCTATCAATTTATTTCATCCAGTATGTCATATTGGATGTTGTATTGCACAACCATCTTAAATAAATAATGAGAAATCTCCTTTCACCATTTCTCTTTTTTTTGTCAGTTTTTAAAATTTTCTTTTCATAATTATTTTTTTCTCTTTTTACTAAATCACTACTGCATTTAATAAGGTGTCCATTTAATAATAACATTCATAAATAATTGGATGTACCTCTCTCCTTCCTACATTATTTTCTCATTTTTTATTTATTTTTTCTTTATTTGAGAATTTGAAAGGTCATGAATCATGAAATGAAAATCTTATAATCTTTTCATCTTCTTCCTTAGCACTTTTAAAAAATTCAATTAATCTTTAATCTTTATCATTATGTTTGTGTATGTGCATCTACACTATTATATTTATATAAATATTTACTAAAAGTATATATAATAAAAGCCAAAGCCTTTCCTTTCACCATTCCTTTTGTTTTTTTTTTCATAATCCTTTTGCTTAATCACTCCTACATGTTTATTTAATATTTTTTTCTCTTAAAGGATAACATTCATAAATAACGGAGCTCCAAGCAGCTCTCTCTCCTTCCTCCATTTTTTTCCTCATTTTTTGATATTTTCTTTATTAGAGAATTTGAAAGGTCACAAATCATGGAATAAAAAATCTATAATCTTTTCATCTCCTTTTTTCTGCACTTTTAAAAAAATTCAATTAATTTGTAATTCTTATCGGCATATTTATATTTGTATATGTATATCTATCTATACTATTAAATTTATTTAATAATATATAAATTTATAATGATATATAGAATAGAAAATTATTCAAAAACATTTATAGATTTGGATATTTATATAGTTAGTATATAAATTAGTGAATCTTATAATCTTTTCGTCTCCTTTATCCACAATTTAAAAAAATCAATTAATATTTAATCTCTATTGACATATTTATATTTAAATACACCAACATATATATGCCATTATACTTATATAGATAATATATAAATTAGTATATTACTTACAATTATATATATATATAGTTAATAAATTAATTAATAAGAAAAAAATAAAAAAATCTAAGAATTTTTTTTAATTGTTTTCACGCACTTTTCTGTCACATTTATCATTATCCTAGAAACTGAATCAGCAAAAAAACTCATAATTGTCTATTTTTTCAAACATATCTTCTTCCACCAAAAGTAATTAATACATACATACATATATACATACATACATACATACATACATACATACATACATACATACATATTTTTTCATTAGATTTCTTACTTTTTTTATTAAAAAAATAAAACTCTCCGATATTTTATTGTTGACTTTTCATCTTCCTTTAAAATCATTAGTAAATGTAAATTAGCTGTCAAATTGAAATAAATATGGAAGATTAATAGACATGTTGGATATAGAAATAGACATACTTCTATCCCTGCTCCTTATTTCTTTAGTTAGACTCATTTCAATTGTTAGCCTGGTTTCACATTCTCTTCGGTGCTACCGCAAAGCCATTTGGATTGCCATATGCTCACTCTTGTGTAGGGGGAGGAGGGGGAGGGGGAGGGGCTCGGCCCCCCAACTTTATATATATAAATATTAGTTGTAATCAATAAATAAAATAAATATTAATAAATTATCATAATTATCTAATTATTGTAGTGGATAAATGCTTTTGACTAATATCTAGAGGTTTAGGATTTAAATTTTAACCTCTTTCATTATTTTTAAATTTATTATTATATATTTTGTTACCTCCCCCTCAACTTTTATTCTTGGGTCCGTCTGTGCCCCTGTATGTGTTGATATCAACTTCGCTAAGAAGTTCTCACTATCGATCCCCTAGGCCGAATTTTATATATTCATTAATTTGATGAGGGCGCTAATTATTGATGATATTTTTCTTTCAGATAAAGTTTAGACTTCATCAATACTTAGGATTATTAACATTTGACTAATTTAATATTTGAACGAGCGAAACATAAATTCTGATCAAGATGACGCCACTCACTTTTGAATTTGAAATTACTATTTTTTTGACAGCTTCCTATCCAATTATATCAATCATTCTTGATCGTACAAGGACTTTAAGGTGCAAGGGATTTGTGCATGACATGCCATTGCTGAGTCAACATCGAGACATTGGAGAGCAATGCTCAAACATCAAGTTTGCTTAGTTTCTTAACTATGTTATTTTATTGTATTGTTTTGAGTAGGTTATAAATATAACTCACACGTTTTTAAGTAATCAATTCACTACTTTGATGTTCCATTATCTTATTTGATGATAACATTTAAGAATATAATTCAACAATTGCTTATTGATTTTACTGTTTATTTTATTTTTGTTTAAATAATTTAGCACTCATTTAAATGGATATACAGAGTATCTCCTTTCTCATCGGAGGGAGACCTTTGCCACCTTCGTACCCTAGATTTTATTTTAGTCATTTCCTTTTTCTATTTTTTTATCATCTAAGGGTAATAGAGTGATTATATTAATATCATTGGCGCTTTGAGATTAATTAGAAATATTTGAAAAGTTCTTTCGTGATTAATATTAGTTTTAAAATTACTTTGAAAAATATATTTTGGGAGGTATGCAGGAAAATCCATATTTTTTCTCAATTTTTCTTATAAAAAAAGTGTGCAATATTTTCCCACGAGGTAAATTTGATAAATGAACTAGTATATTATAACATTTTTAAAAAAAAATCATTTGACATATACCCACTTATTATTCTCAATTGTTTGATCCCCAATAAAAGTTACTAGTTTGTTTCATATAACAATGCCTAAATAACTCCTTAGGGAGTACATAACTAGTAAATTTAGTGATATCAAAGTTTTGCTAAATCCACCTAAGAGTTTAATAAATTTCTAAACTATCCATTAGTCCACTAGGCCTTACCAAACGATTATCAATATTATTGGTCAGTCGAAGTATTTAATCATATAATAATAAAATGTCAGGCTTAATATAATGGATTGTTTTATGGCCACTCCAAAAATCTTAATATCACTCAACCTTTTTAAATTTTATCATTGTCAATACTGTAAAAATGATAAAGGGAAGATGAAGATGAAATGCACTGGCCATGGTAGACACCAGAAGAAAAAAATAAATCGACAATAAAACTCACAACATTATTATAATCTTTTACTATTTATTTCTTTGGTTCAATTAAAAAATATTTTTTTTTGGTGAGTAATCAAATAATATTACACTATTTATTCGGAGCTCTTATTTGCACAGAACAATATGTATCAGATCTTGCCTTAATTTTTAATATGATAACAAAAAAATAATTTTATAGTTGACCTACTTTTTACATTTTTATTATTGTTAATATCTAAAATTTTATTTGTTCAATAACCTTCACTTATTTCATTTGATCGGTATGGTTGAGCAAATAAGTTAAATTTATTGATCAGTGTAACTCATCGAGTGGTGATTTATTTAAACTATTTGATCAAAATCACATTAAAAATTATATATATATATATATATATATATAATGATAAATAAGCCACGATGACTAAAAAAAGTAGTAGCTAAATATAATACCTTAAATTTTGTTATATATTATAAAAGGTTAATGTTATCATAAGATTATGTAGGATATAGACGACATCAAGAGGGGGATTGAATTGATATATAAAATTTTATCCACGTATATTATGCTAGATTTGTACGGGTATGTTTAGCGGAAGCATATAAGTTCAAAAATATAATAGTTAAGAGTTATAGAGAGAGAAGGAAAACAAACAAGCACACAAACACAGGGTTTGTTGTCGAGGTTCAACCGAACTTCAGGTCTACGTCTCCGCTCCGGTCTTCTCGCATTTGAGATCTCCGGAGATCACTAAATCCTTCTTCATGGACGAAGACTCCCTTACAAGCTTCTCCTTTCTTGCACGAGGACAAAGAGACAATCTTTTACAAATATCAAGAACTCTTAGTCTCTTCTATCCTGGATTCTTCACTCGAATCATAGAAGGAGAACTAAGGCTTTCTATCACTCAAAGCACTCGCTCAGTATTTTGCCAAAGTTACTTCCCAAGACTCTTGGGATTACATTATATACTCTGCACTAAAGACATAATTCTTTCTCTCAGAAAACTAGTCGTTAATGCAAGTACAGTACCTCCGCCTACTTCTCCGGTCGTCCGCTGCTCCAGCCTTGGTCGACCGCTGCTTAGGTGAAGTCCCCACTTGAACTTTCGCCTAGTGCTACGGTCGTCCACCGCTCACCCCCGGGCGT
>LTAE01006856.1:0-22196 GCA_001647135.1 Pontederia paniculata
ATTTGAGTCGAACACAGCTTTGACACGGCTGGTGTTGACGTCAGCGATGACACGTGGCGTCTTCTGATTGGCTGGAACCTCCGTTTTGACGTGGACACGGGCTGTGGCAACGAGCTGACGTGGCATGCCGAAAATGGTCAGAGTTGATGAACACGGTCCAAGTTGTGAATAGGAGTTCCGTCCGCTGATTCATGGGTTGAACACGGACCGTTTTGTACCTAAAACGGCCCGAGTTGGCACTGATTTCTGAAAACCTTGGCTATTTGCTGTATACTCCGAATTTTCCGTAGTTTTGGCTTCTTTTGCCTGAAAATCACAGAAGATAGAACATATTGGTAGTTCCTGACTCAAAGATAAAATATAATGAATAATGTACTAAAATGATAGATAAACCTATACTAAATGCCTAAAAATGACATGAAATAGATGCGTGCAACATGTATATTTTTGCTCGCATCATAACCCTATTATCAAGGGCATCTAAATCTCTTTCTCGGTTATGACTCAACAATAGTCAATCATTCAAACAATTATATAAAACAATCTTTATCTATTTTTATGGAGATGAAAACATTGCCCCGTCTAGGGAGGACATCGATCCATTTTCCAAGGGCTTATACTTTAATAAGACATGACCCACGTCAAAAACGAACATGACACGTGTTGTGCACTATATGGTTATGCTGGAGCATAGTCTGAGTTCTAGGTGATCCGACCCATGTTCACTCTAGATACGACTCATGTTAGGGCAACACTCCGCATCAGACACTTTTCCGTTCAATCTTGACATGACCAATTCAGGGTAACTCAGTCTGCACCTCTTCTTTTGATCCTGGTTCATATCTAAACTAGTCAAGCAACATGGTTTGCGTCAAGGGGACACAACCCATTGTCACGATTAGGGTGTTGTATGCGCCACTGCGTCTCGAGGAACATGGTTTGCATATGAGAGCGCAGGACCCATTTCCAAGGACAACATGTCAATTGATCCACTCTGTTTTCAATTCCGACATTGCCGAGGAACATGACCCACATCAAGGTCTGCAACACTATCAATTTTTCGTCTCCAATGTTGTCTGAGGAAAGCAGTTTGCGTCCAGGCAACGTGGCTGCATTAATGAACGTTTTTCGTGTCAAGGTAACATGATATGCTTTTAGGGTTTGGATTTCATGTCGGTGTCGTCTTCGATCCATTGTAGACGGTCCGCGTCAAAGGCCGACGCGACCCATTTTCCTGCTTTGTCATTGCCCTTAGTAAACATGACCCGCATCCGGGCTGCTTCCCTAATAGCAAATGTGGTCAATGTCAGTTTAGACACGGCTCATGTCCGATCTTCAAGATGTTGTCGATTGTCGCAGATTCTCGTCTCCATCCCATTGTTAAAGCATATTAATTAAAAAAATGAATACAATAATTTTACTTTAATGCAGAAACCATAATCCTCTATACTATCGTATACATATGATAAGCCCAAAGTTGATCCTCCTAGTTACATACTTGGCATGTTGATCAACATGTCCTTTTACTTGTTCTTTGCCCCTCCGCGATGATCTTTCTTCTTCCTTGCCCTAGAGCGTTCTGCTCGCTCCTCCTACATGATGAGCCTTCCTTTTAACATCTCCTCCTACATGCTGATCTGATGCCGTAGGGAGATAAGGAGGGAGAGAGAGCTAGAGGGAGGGAAGATTGTCAAAAGAGAGGAGGTGTTGAGTCCTATTTATAAGGAAGAAATCTCTTTAGGTTGAGTTTATAATTCATGGGAATAAGTTTGAGTAGGATTGAGGCTTTTTGTAAATAAGTTTGTATGTGATTATAATCCTAGAAGATAATCTTGTATATAACTAAGAGCCCTTGAAGATTAATTTGACTATGACTCTTATCTTTTTCCTAAATTTGATAATGGCTCTTATCCTTTTCCTAATCACATCTTCTTTTATATTTTTTCTATCTTATCTTTTAATTATTATTCTTATAAAAATTGAGAGTGTTACATAGTTTCTCTATATCTAAATCTTTTTTACTTTGAGTCTTATTTGTCATAGTTAAATGTTAGTTAGATAAGTCGGAAAGAAGACTCAAAACTGTTGTGGCAATAAAAAAAAGAAAATATGAAATGTTAAATGAGCATATCGAGAGACGTGGTTGGAAGGAGAGTGGAAAGGGTTGAGGTTTTGTTAATAAAACTTAAATATAAAAGTAGATGGAAGAAAAATAAACTAGTAAAAACTAAATAAAAGGAATGGTTTAGATTTATACGGCTTCATCAAATGGTCTCTGCATGCAACTCCGGATGTCACTTGCCGTTTAGCTTAACTGATAAAAGGATAACTAATAAGTTCTAGTGTTGACAAATACTTTAAGTGCTGAAGTTAATTTTAAAGGATAAACAATTATGTGCTGATGATAATAATGATAAGTAATGTAATGTTTAGTAATAAGATAGTTTATAACTTATTAAAAGATCCAAATACCGCCAAACACCTCCCAAATATTTTTTTATATTTAAAGAATCAAACACCTAAATATAATTATTTAGTAAATAATACTTATATTATAAAAAATATTATAAGAAAAACTTAAGATATAATGATAAGCTACATAATTTGAATTTGGTCAAATGATTTATATGCTAAAAAAAATATAAGACGTGTCTCTTTGCTTATTACTTACTACTTATAAGTTGTGATTTTGTGCGTTGTTAAATACTCATATTCGTTAAAAAATGCTTATACGATAATTATTGTAAGTTGTTTCATTAAACAATCCAACAATTTTTCTGACCTATGATCAATATCAGAAAAAAAATCCAAGTTTATAAAAAAAATCATACAAAAGTTGGGCTCTGTTCACCATTTATATAGAAAAATTTATTGACCTGAACTAGAACACTGTACCCGACTACAAAAGTTCGTTTTAGTTAAAACATCCACATGATTCCTCTTGTGTAAGCATTTACGGGCCCTAAAAAAGATTTAACTTGTCACAGTAGATACAAAATTCAAGAATTCGATTTTGTGAGTCCAACAACTAAAATTAGTATTCCGCCTAAACTGTGAAAATAATTGATTTGAGACTAAATATGAGGGTATACATTTACATACATTATTTAAGATTCAAAAGTACACCCACTTTTATGTAAACTTATGTAAATCCCTCAAGTTAGTAACTTTTATTATTTAGGCCCTTTAGGATGCTCCATAAATTTTAAAATATTTAATCATTACATAGTAATATTTCTATAGACGAATTATTTTACAAATAGATATTTGATATTAATTTTTATCATATAAAAATATAATTTATGTGAAAAACATCATAAAATATATAATTATCTACTTCTGACTCCATAATCTTTTTCTCCTCATTTCTCGCGTCTATCTGTATTTAGAAATATGATATAACAATTTAAAAAAAAATGTACGTCGAAACACTTTTTTAAAAATATCTTATTATAGTATTTTTAAAACATCTAAAAAAATTATAAAACTCCCAAACAGGCCTTAGACTTTAAAAATGCTATAACTAATCTTACATTTTTGAACGAAAATTACTAGAGGTTTTTTTACATAAATTTACACGAACTTCACACTCATTTTCTCAAACAAAAAATATAGTTTAACGTGCACATCATCGTCATACTAATTAGTACGTGTGGTCAATGCCAAAATGCATATTGAGATATTCTGTGCTGCCAATCAAAATGCCTTCAATATTTTTCGACATATTACAAATCTATACATGATTCCTAAAAAGATTAAGATCACCAAACAGCTCCATGACAATTTATTTAGCTTTTCCTGTATAGCTTTGTAACCCAAAAGAAATATAAAATCTGATATATCTCTTGTTTTTTAAACTCCACCTTACTAAAGAAAAAATCACACTTGACGGCCGGCGGAGGGAGGCACACCACCCGCCATGTTCATGTATTGCCCATTGTCAATGCAAGGAGATGTTGGATCTGCAAATTTAAATAGCTTGGAAGTGAGCAAGAGCTGTAGATCTACCAAATAGCTTCTCAAAAGGTGATATGTTATATCAAGAACAGAATGATACCTGAAAAAACCAATATGTACTGTTGATAATGCTTTGAATCTTAACCCAATGGGAACCCATATGACTCCCTGCACATCACAACCGTCGAATATTTGGGGCGGCGAAGCCGCCCGTCCCATACGGGGGTCTCGCTTAGGGCATATGACTTATGTTTCCTATTTTGTATTGGAAGTCCTTAATTTTAAAAGACGTATCCTCATGTCAATTACTAAGTTTCCATGAGATAAATTTCATCATGTGTTAACAAGTGTTCCATTCAGTCATAAGTTTGTCCTTTTTAGGGATCCCAAACATCAATATGTATTAGATCATATGTATACTAGATCCATCTATCATTAGCTGATTTCTTCTGGCCACAAAAGTATTTCAATCTATCATTAGCTGATTTCTTCTGATTTCAAATGTCAATCAAAACAAGAACTACATAAAAAAACTTTTAATTACAGAAGTATTTAGAGAGACATATTTCATGTAATATATCTTGACATGATTACAATTTTCAAATGCCAGTGCATCATGTTGACGAGGTTTAGGGCTCCAATTGTCTCATGTCAATTACTTAATTACTTTATGTCATATAAAATCATCAATGCCGGCTGTTGTCTAGTGATCCTTCTGCCTCTGTGTAGAGGCAGAAAAATACATCGGTTAGCGACATTTAAGAGCAGCTTACATTTTCGGTATCTTCCTTAAAGTGAGTTGAATAGGAAAGTACTTCCATTCATTAACAAAATGACAATTAACATGAGTTTCTGAAACACAGCACATATTTCAGACATAGCAACCTTTGGCTAAGAAAATCATCAAGAAAATTGGAATTGAGGCACAAAAAGAGCTGAAAAGCTACCTTCCAGAGAAGTGGTTATTTGTGCTTGATGTAGTTAGATAATATCCTGTACATTTGTGTTCAACAGCATCCACATCATATTTTCCTGTCAAAATAAACAAACGTTCATAAGAACTAGTGTGATACCCGTGCCTTGCGTGGTGAAAAGATCGAAAAAAAATACTAATCACATATAAAAGATAAAAAATTAATTAAACTTAAAAGATATGTAACTGCATTCCAAAATAATAAGATTGCATATGAAACATAAAAAAGTAGAGTTTTAATATAAATTGCGAAATACTTCTTTATATACTACATTTGTAACCTCATTTGTTATTTTGACCATCATCATCATAAGCTAGAATTTTAAGTCCTTTTCTACTTGTCGTTCCTGAAAGAGCCACGTACAATTGTCCATGAGTAAACGCAGGGTTCTTTAGAAATCATCCCACATGAAATAGTGATTGACCTTGACTTTTATCAAAGGTCATGGCAAATGATATTATGATTAAGAATTGTCTATGCTGAAATTTGAAAGGCGTTCTTTTATCATATGGAGTTAATGTCATTCTTGGGATGAACACTTTTTCTCCTGCATTTTTTCTTGATAAAATTTTCGATAGCCGTATTTCTAAGTCTTGTGATGATCCACCTTGTGCAACACAATCCAGAAGATTGATTTATATTTCTCAATAACATCACAAGGTACACCGACCTTTAAAGTGACAGAGTGATATGGAACTCCAGAACATTTAATACTATTTAAAAACTCCGGTGTATACATATGTTGCAAAGGTCCAAATGAGTGATCAGACATACAAACTGTATCAAAACTCAAATATATTTTCTCATCATTGTGATTGAGTGTGATCATATAACTATTGACTGATTACACCACGTCAAGTGTGGGAGCAAGAATAGCTCTACCCCGGAGGTAATTTATGTTGCATACATGTTAAAAAAATTTCAGGATATGTATTATATACAATTGTAGATAGTCGATCATCGCAACACATTAGGAATTAAAATTTTTCCAATACCACCCACTACTTTTCCAATTGCTCCATCATCAATTCTCATAATCCAATTAGAAAATTCTTTTAGCTCATTCGAATGTGTGTGTGGCTGATTCCCTTGCAATCTTTCTTTGTCGGTTTTACATATGATTGGAATTTGACAATCTCATATTTTTTCAAGAATGGATTGTCCTTCTTACATATTTTCTGCTCTTCATTGGTGCAACAGATTCTCCATCTCGATCATGCACGTCGTCAGGCGGATGTACATTGCGGGGCACATTGTGGCAGGAACTGAATCGTGCTCACTCGCATGTATCAGAAGCCTGCTAGTAATTTGGTGGTGACTTTAATGTCACCCTTGACATCGAGGACCATCCGAACAGTAGGCGAGACAGGGAGTTTAAAGATTTCATTGACTCACCGTCGATGGTCGACTTCCCGACAACGAATCATAGATTCATTTGGAAGAGCACAACTTCATCGTCTGCTCGTTCATGACTGGATAGATTTCTCGGTTCGTTGGAGCTAGCAGAGGCCCATCACCTTGCAAATGTCTAGGCCATGGAGCGATCGTTCTCAAACCACACCCCTCTTATGTGGCAGCCCAATGAGGATCATACATCAAGCTCCCATTTTAGGTTTGAGCGGTCTTATTTTTCAGAGGGGTTCAAACAACGAGTTATCGAGTAGTGGCGTCAGTTACCATCAACTGGCTCTGCAAGACCTTGGCTACTCGACTCATAGCCCGACGCATATTTCTACGATGTTACCTACGCGAAATCAGGGAGGAGAGCGTGAGGCGCTGCTTGGAGGCGCTCATAGCAGTTGCCAAACTGGACCAGAAAAAAAGGATTTCCGTGAGCTCACGGTTGAGGAGGTGACTAAGAGGAGGCACCACTAGTGCATACAATGTTCTTGGCAGACCTGACTTCATGAGGGGGATGCCAATACGAGATTCTTCCACTTATATGCGAGTTGTCGTCTGAGGGCCAACCAGATCGATGGCTTGATGGTGCAGGGTCGAGTAGTCGTTGTCCATGGTCAGATCGGTGTTGCCACTGCTTCATACTACCATGACACCTCGAGGAGACCGCCACTCATGGCACTGGTGCAATAGGGGCTTCTCTCGTTCAACTAATGATCATATTTTTTCTTTGTCACAGGTCATCACGAAGGCAAAGGTATTGCAGACGATGCGGGCCTCAACAGGGAGGGGTTCACTCGACCCTCATGGTTTTCTTGTATTCTTTGACAAGGAATTCTTGTCCCTGTTAAAGGAGGAGGTGATGTCGGTCGTCCAAGAGTTCGCAGGTGGAAATGGGGACTTTGAGCGCCTCAACTGTTTCCTACTTTTCATGCTGCCGAAGCATATGCTAGTAGAGCAGATCGAGGATTTTCGACCAATTGTCTTATCCAATGTCGTCTACCTTATAGTGGCTAGGGTCTTGGCAAATCGACTCGGGGAGGTACTACTGGTTTTGCTCCATCTAGTGCATTCTGCCTTCATTGGCGGTCGATCCATAATCGACAGTTACATTATCACTGCAGAGATTATTGCTGCATGGAAGCGCTCCAGTAGCCGTGACCTATGGAAGGTGAATTTCTTCAAAGCCTATGACTCCATCTCATGGTCCTTCCTATGACATTGCTTTTACTCCCACGACTTTCCTTTGATTTGGATTGCCTGGATGAAGAGGTGTATCACCACAACCTGATTCTTGATTCTGGTCAATGGGCCGACAGGGGGTTGGTCCAGCCACAACGAGGGATTCGACAAGGCTGCCCCTTGGCCACCATACAATTTGCACTTGTTGTTGATGCTCTTGTGAGATGCACTTTCTTAGCATGCCGTGTTGGTATTGTGAGCGCCTTCTCACCACCCATCAGTTCTAGCAGCCCGATTTCTTTTCTCCAGTATGTTGACGATACCTTATTCTTTATTGAGGGATTTGTCAAAAAGGTGCGTTGGATTGCCATTTTGGTTGAGTTTTTTAGTGATCCATCAGGCTTACAGATAAAACATGCGCATAATCGTCTATCATCCCTTTCGACATGGTGGAGAGTGACGCAACATTATGTGCTACAAAGCTGCGTACACCGGTAGTTTCCTTATCAATCACTTATCTAGGGTCTACCGGTTTCGTACCATTAAATTGCACACGAGGTTGGACTCCAGTGCTTGAGCGCATGGAGCACAGGTTGCAAGGGTGGAGTTCTCGGTTACTCTCCAAAGGGTGGTTGTTTGATCCTTCTCATTTCAGTACTCTCACCCTCCCTACATACTAGATGTTTGTCCTACGAATGCCAACACAAGTTGAGCAGCGTATTACTTCGTTGAGGAGCAGATTTTTCTAATAGGGATGTAGCTCGCAGAGGGGACTCCACCTGCTGGCATGGAGGACCTTGCTGCCCCATCTTTGATGATGGGTTGGGAGTCTGTGCTATTTGCTGGACCAACTGCACCCTCCTAGCTCGATGGGTTTGCTGGATAATAGTTACAGGAGAGGACTTATGTTGTTCAGTTTTCTTCCCATGTTATAGTCGTGACATAACCTGGGACTCATGACCAATACTTGGTCAGGGTGGGTTGACTTTCTGGCGGGGCATTATATACCATATCTCCCTTTTGAGGAGCGAGGGGGGAGGGGTTGCATAGTTTTTTTCTTTCCGTGGGCACCCGCACCCACCCGTCCTGTTAATTTTGTTTCTTGCTTAATCATTTGCAAATTTCATCATTTTTAATACAAACCGGATGGTTACCCAAACTTTGTAGCTATCCTCCCTTTAGCTCAGAAAAATTGACAATGAAACCATAAACATGAAGACTTTAAGGAGCATGCACAATATCTTGCCAAATCGCCTCCAAGAACTATAGATTTTCCATAATACATCTTGAAATGTAAGAATATCTTAAGCTTTATCAAAAGCTTCAAAACAAAATTTATGCATTATCGGTGCCTCATCCCAAATAATCAACTTTGAATCGGATTTGCTAGTTGACTACCTTGCTTTATATTGCATGTTAAATCTTCATTTGCATTTAGAGGGATTGCAAATCTCGAATGAGCAGTTCGACCTCCTGGTAATAAAAGAAATGCAATACCACTTGATGCGATTGTGAACGCAATATCTCATCTTGATTTTAATCTATAAGAAAATATCCTCCAAAGAAATGTCTTACCAGTACCTATATAATCCACCTTTGTCTTCATTTTCATAAATTGATTTTTGTTCTTCTATCAAATTATTCAATAACTCTTGATGTTCTTCAAATAAAGTGCATTTATTATAGTGGTTTCATCAATGATTAATCAATTGCCAAAATCAACTTGGTCATGGTAATAAAGAGGCATTGACATTGATGGAAAGTCTTGAAAACTTTTTCCATAATCTTTTATAATCTTTTCCAATTTTTGCAAGCAACGATTTTTTATTTCATCTTCTTTTAACTCTGCATCTAAATAACAAACGAATGTTAAAGATTTAGAAGTATTGTAAATTTATAATAAAAGGCAAAAAATATTATTAATATAGTTCAATAAGGAAATAAAGCAAAGAAGAAACATATTTACATGCTATTAAAGAATAAAAGGTAGCTTTTGTACCTGGATTGTTCAATAATACTCTTTCTTCATGAAGGAGATCATCATTTCCATGTTCTTTGCAAACATTATCAGGTTGTATCATTGAATTTGATAATAACAACATAGCAAATAATTGTCTAAGGTATGATGGTATGCCACACTAACTTGCTTCCTTTGTAGCATCTATATATTCCTTGTCATCATCCAATAAGCCAATAAGCCAACTGCATAACGTGCCTCTTTGAAAGTTTGATATATGTAATTATTCACTGTTCGAAAATCCTCAAAGCAAGTTGGATCTTTAATATGACTCAGAAGCAATCTCAATTAATATAATTCACCACTTTTGGAGGCACAAAGAAATCCCGAATAGAAATCCAATAGTTTTTTTCCCATTTTTTTATTACTTTTCCATACAAATATATCAGAAAATTCTGCATAATTAATTTTCTTGCTCAAGGATATAATTTATTTGCTTCAAACCAAAGTAAAAACATTGGTTCATTTATACTTTTCTGTTGACAATATATCAATGGAATCATCATTAAAGTATATGACACTATGTTGATTACGTAGATGAAAGGCTTAACCTTTCTATTGATGGTTCTCTATGGTGAATGGAAAGTCATAAATTCTCCAAGAAGTTGCAAAGGGCAATATGTATCGACACTCATAATACATATTGATTTCATCCGCAACATTTGATGAACCTTCAACATTTAAACTATGAGTAAAAAATATTAGTAATAAGATCATATCCTTTATTGACATATTTAAATAAGTACTTGATTGATATTGACTGATTGCACCATTCCACATTTATATGAGCACCATACTTTAAAAAATAGCGATTGTGTGGCAGCATACCTATTATCCAAGTCAATACCATCTTTCTTCATAGGTCTACCCTTATCTCTTCTTCCACACATAGGAAAGCCATCTTTATCAATTTTCATTGATTGAACAAATCTCTTGGGAAAGTGCTTTATGCATTTCCCATTTTGCATTTTCTATTTGATATATGAGGTTTAAAACCCTGTAGAATACTTTTGTATGGTTTCTTTGGAACTTAGACTTGATTTAAAATATTTGTTATAAGCATATTTTTCTCCAAGTGGATTCAAGTCTCTATCAATTGGTATCAAAGCAAATCAATCATTGACCTTCATCAAATGATGATCCTCTCTCCACAAACCCTAACTTCTGCCCTGCTGTAATGCTTCGCCTAAATAAGCCCAAAACATTATTGTACGCCCACAAAAACCAAAGGACATGGCTTGGCTACTGGGCAAAGGATGCACGCCAGATGTTTGACAAAATGTCCGGGGTAGTTATCTATACGGGCCATAATTATGTGTAAGGGGTTTTTACAGGAGCATTGTTATGTATTATATTATTTGTGAAATTATGTGAGTGTTCAGAATTTGCATTAAATGGAATGGTGCAAGTTAGAGGAAGTTGTAAATGGATAGTAGGCTATAAATGTATGGGTTTTGGCCTTCATTGATGCGAGCATAAATATACATGTTGCACGCATCCATATCATATCATTTTTTGGCATTTAGTATAAGTTTATTCATGATTTTCATGTTTTATTCATTGTATTTTGTCTGTGAGTCAGAAACTACCCATATGTTGTCTGTTGGTTAATTTTCAGGCAAAAGAGTCTCAAAATCGCGAAAAATGCAAATAGAAGATCAAATAGCCCGAGTCTTCCAAGGATTCAACTCCAACACGAGCCGCGTCCAACTGAAAACGGGTCGTGTTCTGCTCTCAATTATCCACCGCAATTCCAGTTCTCAACTCGGACCGCGCTCGCCAACATGGGCCGTGTTCGGGCCACGTCAGCTAGGTGCGCCACCGTTTTGAATATTTTTATTATTTTCTAGAGAACGCAATCGTGATCTTCACAGACTCGACCGTGTCCTTTCGCATAGCCGACTCGGGTCGTGTTGTTCACGCGCCCAGTTTTGCCATTTTCTAAATAGTTTATTTGTTTTTTTTTTGTTAGACGAACACGATAGCGATTGTTGCCGACTCGACTGTGTTCTCTCTCCTCATTAAAGAGCCGTGCTTTTCACCAGCCAGACGCGAGCCGTTTTGGACGCAACGCGGGCCGTTTCGGCACACTTTTGTTCGACCGTTTTTCTGGATTTACCTGTTCGGATGCAAGGATCTATGTCTATCTGATTTCAGAATTTATAAATTGTGGGTTGTTATTCACTCGAGAGAGGCCTAGCAATTTAGGGTTGGAGCCGATGTTGTCGAACAGCTGGTGAACGAAGTCCCTCAGGTTGTACTCCAACATGGTAGTGTCGTTAGAGAAGCGAGTGGGCCCAATTCGAAGAAGACGAAGAACTCCTTCTCGTGCCCGGTGGTCAGTCTTCTTTAACACCAGCTTGAAAGGTCTCTGAATAAGCTCTAAGGGGGGAAGGCGGGGCCGGCTCTTTAGGAATGGGATCATCTTGGAGTCAATGTGTCGGCATCTTCTTGCGGTGAGGACAGCTGGAACTTGCCATATGGTCACGGCCCGTGATAAAGTGTTACGGATCGTGAAAGAGGAAGTTGCGGGGCGTGAGGCGCATTAACGGCTGCTGCGGAGCGCTGAAGATCGGTCTAGAGTTGTGTCACGGCCCGTGAAAGAAGGTTGCGGGCCGTAAGATGCTTTGTTGCGGGCCATCACGGGAGTTGCGGGGCGTGATGTCAAATTGCCGAAGATTCGAAAGAGGGTCACGGGGCGTGAAGATAAGTCACGGCTCATAACGACAATTGTTGCGCCTCGTGATGGATGTTGCATCCGCGATGCTGTGTTTTCTTCGATGTCATAGTGCGTTCTGGAGTGTAACAGGTCGTGAAGCAATTGTCGAGATGGGGGTCACCGGAGTCGAAGAAGGTCGATGAAAGTGCGTCCGTCAACACCGAGCTTGGTCGCCTGCCGTCTTCTAGATGCTTGTGAAGTTGCACTGACGAAAGGAACACTGGAGTCTGAGATGAAGTCGCTGGTTGCTGCTGATTTTCGCCGAAGGAGGAGCGATTGGAACGAATGAAGCGCCGACGATGGAAAAATCTGCAGACGGGTTAGTATATATAGAAGAATAAGGTACTCTCACGGCCGTAATAGAGTCGTTGCAGCCCATGACATTAATGTCGAATGGTCAAATCAGGGTTCACGAGGCGTCACGTGGATTCACGAGGCGTCACGGGTGGATTCACGACGCGTTTGACCGCTTCGTTGGCCATGAATGTTCATCGCGGGGTGTTAAATGCAGGTAGGTGAGGAGCTGGTGACTTTTCAAAATTTTCACGGCCCGTGACAAGAGTCACGACCCGTCAATCGGGTGACTCATGGTTGGGGCTTCTGACACTGATAACTCACGAGTCGTAATATGTTTCACGGACCGTTAGTGTTCTGCATAAGTGATGACCTCTTAATGAAATTTTCACCGCTGTAATAAGATCTTAGGGGCCGTAATAGATGGCAGTAACAGTTTAAGGTCAATGTCATAATGGACATTAACGTGCCGTAAATCGGGATATTTTTTTCTGAAAATTGAGACTAATTCTTTTTTTTTAAATTAAAGTTTACTTTAATCTCATTTTTGGATATATATATATATGTGTATATATTTATATATATATATATATATATATATTCGATCACTTTTACTCTTTTTATTCATCATTGTTGTAAATTGAATATAACTGTGTAATGAATATTTGATAAAAATCTAGATAACTAAATATGACTTTTAAGACAATTGTGGCTGAAATGGCAAAAAATGGAATGCCTTATTAGTATAATTATGATATATGAAGGCGAAAAGTTAGGTATGGACTGATTCAGGTGAACCTAAACATCGACTTCGTTGCTCCTAAGCTTCCTGAGGGTGTCATAGATGAAGAAAAGAAGGCCAACGAGAAAACAAAGGAGCAGCGGGAGAGGAACGATAAGAAGGCTAAAACCTTTGTATTGATCCATATGGAGGACGACCTTATCAAGGTCTTCGAGAACCATAAGACAATACATAATATCTGGGAAACACTCAAAGAGGATAAAACAAATACTAATGTACAACTTCTCCTGTATAACTATAATTCTTACAAGATGAAGGAAATTGATAATGTAATAGATCATGTGAATAAGAGCTAAGGACTTGGACGCGACAGGAATAGACCTATCAGAAATTTTGTAGGTGTCAACAGTACTAAACAGCTTGCCATCTTCATTCGACATGCCTACCACAACATTGTGACTTAACGGGACGATTAAGTCGATCACAAACTTGCTGGCCCAACTAGCTATAGAGCAAAATATGGCTAAGAATAAGAAAGTGGAACTCTTCGAAGGTGAAGAGGTGAAGAGGAAGAAGTCAGCATCGTGCACCACCGGAAGAATCTTGGACCTAACAGAAAACAATTTACAAGGCGTACAAAGACATCAAGAGGAGTTTATTTTAACTATGATAAGTTTGGACATTTCAAAGTCAACTGTCTATAGGGAAGAGGCCCTAGCAAACTCGAATTCGCTACAGTCGTCAAGTGCAATGTTGATGGATGGTGGATCGACTCTGGTGCGACCCGCCATATACCAAAGAGCAAGGTTGGTCTGATTGACTTCAAGGAGTTGAAGACTGAAGAACAAAGAATTTTCATGGGTAACAACACCTATTTTGGATGTTGAAGGTGTTGGAAAATACATGTTAGACCTTGGGGATAGCATCATGATTATCCATGATGTGTTGTAACATCAAGGATCCGCCATAATTTCATCTCAGTCTTTGTTCTCATGAAGAATCTTGAAGTCCGCTTTTATAATGATCGTGTAACAATAGGAAAGAATAGTAGTCTTGGCCATGGGAAAGTTTGTTCCTGTTCATAACTTGTATTGTCTCACAATTAAGAATAATGAATCAATAAATATCTCTTTTGAGTATTCTCTGTGTTTCATGTCTGATTATAGTCTCTGGCATGAGATATTAGGACATCATGGAAAGGATAAAGTAGAACAAATAATAAGAATGAACATAGTACCTAACATATCGAGAACAAGGACATCTTCTTATGAACATTGTTTGACCGGAAAGATGACTTGAAAATATTTTGCCGACGAGAACAAGGTCATAAGAATTGTTAGAGTTGATTCATTCGGATATTTCTGGTTCATTGAATATTACTACACACAAGAATAAGGAATACTACGTATCTTTCATTGATGATTATTTTAAGTTCTCCTATGTCTATCTTTTGAAAAGAAAAATTAAAACTTTTTAAATCTTTAATAGATGTAAGAATGAAGTGGAGAAGAAATTGAGGAAACCAGTTAAGACTTTAAGGACAGACAAAAGAAAGGAGTCAGAATCATGGTTGGTTGTCGTGAGAGATGAGTTAGACTCTCTTGATCGGAACACCATATGGACATTATGTGATTTGACGGTCGGTCGGCAATCCATAGGGTGCAAATGGGTATTCAAGAAAAAATACTATTGATAAGCACAAAACTAAATTAGTTGTCAAAGGTTATACTCAAAAAGTCGGAATTGATTTTCAGAAAATTTATTCTCCAATAGCTAAGTTTGCATCTTATAGCATCATCTTAGCGATAGTCGCATATATGGATTTGAAATTGTTTCAAATGGATGTTAAGACTGCCTTCATCAATGGAGATTCAAGTGAAGACATATATATACGATAACCTGATAGTTCTTAGGTGGAAGGTTAGGAGAATAAGGTTTACAAGCTAAAAAAATTATTATATTACTTAAAACAATCATCGCATCAATGGTATCAAAAGTTTCATGACAGTTGTCCAATTTGGATTCATTGCGAATAAATTGAACATGTGTGTACATCAAGAAGAGTGAGAGCAAGCTTGTCATAATGTCATTGTACATCGATGACATTTTTCTCGCTGAAAATGATATCACAATGCTCAATTTGATAAAAGAGAAATTGAACAAGGAATTTAAAATGAATGATATGGGAGAAGCATTCTATGTTCTTGAAATTCAAATTACTCGAGATAAGAACTCAAGGACATTAAATTTGAGTCAAGAACAATATCTTAATAAGATACTAAAATGATTTGAGATGCAGAAAAGTGTCCTAATGCAAGACAAGAATCTTTAGGTGTTCCCATGCAAAAGAAGTGGATAGGTTGATGTATGCAATATTATGTACAAGGTTTGATTTTGCTTATCCAATAAGTCCAGTTAATAGATATCAAAGTAATATTGGGAAAGCACATTGAGAAGTCATTAAGAGGATACTTAAATATTCCAAATGCACCGTACAATTGAAATTGACATATCAAGTTGATTCAATTGAGGTTGTAAGTTATTCAGATGCAAATTTTAGCGGAGATATTGATGACCAAAAATTCACATCGGGTCACTTGTCCTTATTTGGTGGTGCAGTTATTTTTTGAAATAGCAAGAAACAATGATGTGTGGCTAGACACACAAGAAGCTAAAACATTGCTCATGCAGTATGGATAGGACGTTTTCTTTTAGAACTAGGGTTCAACTTGGTCGATGGACCACTACAGATGTACAGTGATAATGAAGTGCAATAAGCTTGCTAGATAGTGGAGCAAAGAGTTTTAAAAGAAAATATATTGAGATCGAGTATCACTATGTACATGTTATAGTGAAACGAAAAGAAGTGACAGTGACCTACATGCCTACAAATAATATGTTAGCTATTTTTTTGACGAAGGAAATTCCAGCACGAACATTCATTAAACATGTTGGTTTAAGACTCAGGAATATTTGAGTCGAGGTTTCATGGATAATGAACTTTCTAGTTTATATCTCCAATTCGCACTACATAGATAGTGGGAGTGTCGAAGTTGTATGACCGCGTTGGTCAAGTGGGAGATGTTATCGAGTGACCATTGTGGTCACGTTGGGAGTTTGTAGGAATCGCTCCTAAGCGCGACCGAATCTCATGCGAAAGTGACGCGCCGGAAACTCCAGTGGCATACATGTGGGGACGTTGCGGAAGTTGCGGTAGGAGCAGGCGGATCGAGCGGACGACGCTGTGGAAAAATGCTCTTATAAATGGATCTGTTGCATATTGTAAGTTAACAACGCACAAGAGCCCCAATACGTGAACTCACTCCTTTGTTTCGTTCATATTGTGTTTCGACAAATAACAAAAACTTCAATTCCACAAATCATTGTATTGAACGAAGGTTGCACTCGACTATATTCACACTGAATGTTGGGGTCCCTCTCGTGTTCCATCTTTCAAAGGTTCCAGTTATTGATGATTACTCAAATATGGCATGGATATCCTAGATCAAGCACAAGAACGAGTCATTTAAAGCTTTCAAATATTTGAAGGTTTGGTGGAGAACCAAATGCCCAAGAAACTGAAGTGCCTTCATACTTGATGCAAAAACTACGTAGCATGATGTTAACAAGTATACTAATCGCTCAAGTAATATAAAAATGAAGAAGTTTCGATCCTCGAAGATCAGTTTAATACTAACAACCTAGTCTAAATCAATCAATTGAGTTAAGTTCAAATAATTAAAGAAATTTTATTGCAGTGATTTATTTAGAACAAATTGTGTATTTATTTAGCAATGATTTATAAACAAATTAGTTGAAGATGAGATTGATTATAATAGAAACTAGTGAAACCTCACCTACACCGTTGCTACAGATTTTAACACAAACATTAATTCGGATGAACTACTGATTAAATAGAGGATTTAAATCCAAACTAACCCTCAATCTTTCAATTTTGAGTTATCTATTATGTAAACAATTGGTGAGAGTCAATCAATCTGGTTTTCAACCCTAACAAGTTAATAAACATAATGCATTACAATCAAATCCTCAACAATCAAGAGTTCTTTAAATTTCCACTTCATCGACTTCACAACTTAAGATTCTTTTGAGTTCTCCTAACTTGCAGTATTCATGTAAGAAAATCATAGATCAATCCCCGGTAAGTAACTCACATTTAAATATTGAAACTTCCTCTTGGATAAAATTATACATGCAATTAAAGCAGGATTTAGTGGACGTGTACCCTATTTAAGTAGGGTACATTGTGTCTCCTATCTTTTGGTGCGTTGCATTCGAGATTTGTGGTTGAAAAAAAAACAGGTAGAAAATATGAATATTGAATAGGTTATTCTTTTTAACCGCACATATTAGATCCAATCTAAAAGATAGGAGACACAATGTACCCTATTTAAGTAGGGTACACCTCCATTAAACCCATTCGAGAATATTCTCAAATAAGCATGAAACATAAACATGAATACTATCATAAGTTCAACTTAGATAAAACAATGGGAATAAATCCATAACAATGTGGCTCCATTCAGTAAACGCTAATGACGAACTACTCCATATAAATAAAATTGAACAAATAAAGGAGTTTGAAGTTCATCCAAAAGGCTAGGAATAAAAAGTAAGGACAAAACCCACTACACTGACACAATCAATGTATCTTCTAGCCTTGAGGAATCTGGTGAACGTATCGACAGGGAATTGGAGACCGACCTTGCTGATCCATCTCATAAGATGGATCCAAGAGAAGGCAGAAGCCCTTGAAGCCGACTAAAGGTGGTTTTGTCCCTCCTCTCTTTTCTTTATAAATTTTTTAATTAAAATATATTATAGTATAAGTAATTAGGCATGGATAAAAAGATCATTTTACAACTAAAATTAATTTAAAGGAAAATTTTGACTAGAAGGACTTATTTATATGTTGAATTGGACAAATTCAATTGAAAATACAAATTTGTAGATCAAAGTTAATTGCGAAAATAAGTTACATTTCAAGGGTGGTAAAAGAAAATAACTTTAACACATAATGATGCTAAAATACATGTTTGTATGAAACTTGAATGATCATTTAGGAGCATCACTAATTGGCAAATGCATTATATGTATTTAACAAGTTGTGCTTTAAAAGTTTATTGCTTTGAACCTGAAAGATATCCTCATCAATATATACCATTCACTGCTTGTAAAAGCAGCAAAATATAAGTTCAGGGATGAGAATTGTGATTTGTGTCCTTTGAAATATTGTTCATTTGTGTTGCATATTTTCTTTAATAATTTATACAATCATATATGATAAGGTATTTCTTCTTCCCTTTCCTATTAGATAAGAAGCACATTTGGAAAGAAAAAAATTTGGGCATTGAAGTTCTTTTTCAGTTACAAGGCATTGAAGTTCAAAGAAGGACAAAATAGACATTCAAGAAATTCTAAGCTATATGGGTATGAAGTAGAGTTAGATATTTAAATAGATTTGGCCTTAGGAGATAATTTTGATAGAGGGGAAAAGTTGCGTATATGGGTTTGAGGTGGTTTCTGGGCAAAGCACTTTGCTAGAAACCAAGCTTTTATTGCTCTACAAAAAGAGGTGAGAAAAGGCATCCCAAATGTCGGTTTGAACTAGCTAGAATAATCATGCATTACAGTGTATTGTCGTCAAGACATTCATGTTTGTTGTTGAATAAAAAGTTTGAGTGGAGGGCTATCACAAAAAAACAGAGGACAAAATAACTGTAAATAAGTATAGGCCATACTAGAATTTTGAATTTTACCTCACAAGAGCGCGTCCTCTTACATTCCGATTCAGATGCAACATCCGAGTTACTTCAATTTAGCAGCTCCAACATTTCCAAGTATTATTCTCCTTTCGATCACCCTTTGATAAAGAATAGTGCCCTTGAACTTTTTTTTTTAAGTTTTACTGCAAGATTCGACAATTCAACTAAGTTCGATCAAGAATAGTGCTGATAATAAAGGAATTAAGATACAAAATTTTCAATTCCAAGAAGAGCAATTTGTCCAGGAAGCAAGTCGTCCTCCTTCCATAAACGTCAGACATTGCACGGTCTTTAAACCTTTGAATGCGGAAACCTTTTTCACAAAACCTTCAAGAAGAAACAACAAAACCACCAAAATCTATAAAGAAAGGTTTTTTCACCGGAATCAAACATCAAAATCTTGAAATGTCTAAAACATGTATCGAAACTGACACCAGAAAACCTTCAAAATAGAAAAAAGATGACCTTCGGCGTCCAAATCGCTATGTTCTGAAGCCGCTTGGTTGAGCTAAGAATTCTATCTTGGTATCAAAATGGAGATTCTGGCAACCAACTCATCAAAAGTAAAAGAATCTGTAAGCCAAGACAAAACGGCATGAAGATTGAAATACCCCGACTGCCTTTACCTCGGGATGACCAGCAAATAGCCGGCGTCGACCATCAAGGAGGTCAGCTCGGGACCTACTCCATGGACCACCGTGGATTGGGGCAGTATTCAGAGCCATTCCAAGATGTGAGCGCCGGACAACTCAAAGAGGAAGCTCTGCAGCGAGTAAGAGAGGAAGACAAGTCCCGTTGAGCCACCGGCGGTCGTCTCTCCCGTGGAACCCCCCCACTGCCATCACAGCGCATGGTGGGTCATCAGCAGGTTCCATTACGGCATTTGATTGGTACCAGTCCTTGGTCCAGCAAGCGAAAGGAAGGAAGGAGACAGAAGCGATCCCTGGAGTAGGAAAAAAAACTCAAATGAGAAATCACAAAGTACTGATGGGAACCTTGTGATATGATAAGCCACTGCCATAGGTACAAGGTTTCTTTTATGTTTAATATACTTGTCATCTGAAATTTGAACTATAATACATGTTGATAAAACTAAAATTATTTAATAATTTTAATCCTCCGCTACGTCCATATAACTCTATTTTTTTTATTTGCATTGCTATTTGATCTTATGTGTGATTAATTGTGACATGCGGTTCCTATATTACTTTGATTTTTTAGAACTCACAAATATAGATTTGTCATATGAAAGTTCAAACTTGGGTAAAACTGAAAACAAAATCAATACAATTTTCTATGGCGATGGAAATTACAAATAAATGATTTTAACTTAATATAAAAAAATTAAATTAATATTATCAGTATTTTTAATTCTAATTGTAATGTATACATAGTCAATTTTTTATCTTGTATGTAACATGACGAAATTGAACGATTAAATATTTCACTTACTCCAACTATAATTCGTTTTATTTTTCTTTAAAAGAATGTTGGCACCTACTTTTTATGTGTTTTTGGCGGAATCGGCTGACGACGTCATCTTGGTCGGGTCCAGCGCGGGCGAACAGACCGTTGGTGACGGCATTGCTTCACTATCAGCTGGTGCGACGAGCTCAAATCGAGTTTTTTTTTTCTTCATACAACAAAACTTTTATTTTCAACAACTTGATTATGCCTAGGGATTCCAATGGGTCTGGACACTTTTATTTTAAATTATTATCATAGTTTAGACTTAACATAATTATTATATTTGTAACGTTTCCAAAATATCACATCATTACATGATAGAATATCCTCTCGAGAATGCTATATATCATACATTATCTTGACTAAAAGATTGACACTAAAATTGGTTAACTAAGTGCGGAATACATAAAACATATAAAACTATAAATCTTCATAACTCTTTTCATAAAACATAAACACGAAAATCATACATAACATAAAGTCTCATCGTCTCACATCATATACTAGTTTCTCATCTTATTACAATTGGATAAAAAAGACTAGACTAAAAGACAACATATTATGAATCACTACTTATGTGCAAGCAACATCATCATGAACACTTATCGCCACTAGAACCACCAGTAACTATGACATCCCAGATTAGTGACCTGCATGATCCAAAGCAGGGGAAAAACCAAAACCATCGTGAGCTATGAAGCTCATATATGTAAGACATAATAGAAAGGTGCTTTCATGATAAACAAGAGCATGAATATAACTACATCATCATAAATAAACATTACTAATTATAACATGAGGATCATCATATAACACCATAAATATATTTCATAACTTTCTTTCGTACATCATCTTTCATCATATATTACTTTTCTTACATGAGGATAAGCTATGACATTGCCATTAAGGTAGTCAAATATCAATTACACCTTTGTCATCATTCATCATCATTAAATTCTTTCATCATATACATGTTATTCATCATTTAACTTTCTTTGTACTTAGCATACATGCAATACATAAACATCATTCCTTAACATCTAATGCAACATACTCAATGCAAGTATTAAACCAAGTGATTATCTTCTTATCTCATTAGTGACTTTGAGGGTTGCTTTATTGTGACTTTGAATTGCTCATGAGTTTTTAGAAGCTTCGCCAATAGGTCAATGGGGGTGCACAAGTCATGACCGAAAAGGATACTCCAGAAATTCATTTGTTGCAAGGCAAGGAGAAGGTCAGGCAACAAGAACTAGGTAGCAGCTGATCTACCAGTCTCCCATCATAATTAACACTATCGCTCCTAATCATTCAATGCATGACGACCTCATAATTAATTTCGTGAAGATGGTCGGTCATTTATCTTGTTCACATATTAGCCCTTAGGATTACAGAAAAATCTCACAATATCTACTATTAAAATAGAAAGGATTCGACATAAAATAATCTGGAAAATAGTGGTCGTGGTCCATGAAGACCCTGTCGCGGCCGTGACCGAATGGCCAATATGTCTCATTCAGCATGGTCACGGCCTGTGACAAACTTGTCACTCTGTGACCAGTTATTATTATTATTATTATTATTATTATTATTATTATTATTATTATTATTATTATTATTATTATTATTATTATTATTATTATTATTATTATTATTATTA
>LTAE01006857.1:0-17123 GCA_001647135.1 Pontederia paniculata
TGGCGGCCGAAAACGGCCAGAGTTGCAGACACGATCAGGGTTGATAATAGGAATTGTGCCTGCTGATTTCTGGGCCGGACACGAACCGTTTTGAACATAAAACGGCACAAGTTGGTCTTTGATTTTTGTTAAGCCTCGGTCATTCGTTGTAAACTTCGAATTCTTCGGAGTTTTGGGCTTCTTTTACCTGAAAATTACACAAAAGAGAACATTTGGATAGTTTCTCACTCATAGACAAAATGTAATGAATAAAATACTAATTTAATAGATAAACCTATACTAAATGCCTAAAAATGATATGAAATAGATGTGTGCAACATATATATTTATGCTCGCATCATATTTGTATTTTTGTTGTCTCTTCATTTGCATGTGTGCTTATTACAATTTATGCATTGACTGCTTCCGCAAAGTTAAATTGTTTAGATCGTAAAAATTTTTAATACACCAATTCACCCCCCTCTTGGTGCCATCTAGATCTTTCAACATAATCTATATCCTCAATTGCAATAAAAAGATTTCATTTCCTCTCAAATGCATTAATCCTCTTCGTTTCTGTTTGAATGCCCCTAGACTTGTTTCGGGCCAATGGACGCTTGAAACACGAAGAACATGAAGGTGGACATAGCTTAGTGGGCGATTGCAACAAGTGAGGAAATCCTTCTCGGATATGTTAGTTTGACACTAACTTAGAAGGACGACCAGAGGAAAGGTTGCTGAACAATAATCAACATGGTTTTCCTAAGGATGTTATAGGCGAGCATCTTGTAGAATCGGAGAAAATCGATAAAGACATGTTAGGCTGAATGACTCGGTATACATTAATCAAAACAAGAGGAAACTTTATTGGATGTCACTAGTAGGCATCAAGAGCTTGATAAGTTTAATGGCCCGATAGAAAAACTCCTAAGGAAAGTATGACGCTTATCGGCAAGATTGCGAAAAAGACGTCGTATGCTAAGGTGTTATGAGTAAACATCCTAGAAGTCACGAGAGGACCAATGTACAAGTGTCCTTGGATGGGAAGGATGTTTCTAGTGAACATCTTGGATAATTGGTGGCTGAAAGAAGGGTGAGAAGTGAAGGTAGTGGCAGGCTAGATGTCAATGTACTACAAGAGTCACTTACGCCTAAGACCACACCGACATGTCATGTCTAGTGGGCATTATTATTGGATGAAAGAAGCGTCAGGACAAAAGAATGTCATTACATTTGAAGGAGTCAACCATATTGAGACATCCTAAGTAGTCATCCGTATTGGATGGAACCCAGTCTATAGTATCCTTGATCAGTGGAAAACTGGTTGTGAGAAAAATATAGGAAAGCAAGGAGCACGAACTACGAAAATTTGGCTTGTTGATCGTTGTGCCTATCATGAAATGACGTAAAATCATATTGAAGTATCTTTTATGGTTTCGTTAGATACTTGGAGACTTTTTAAGAGGGAAACATTCTGAAGAGACTAGTCATCCAAAATAGACGAAAACTATTTGGATGAATGTAGGTCTATATGATACAAAGTTCCATCTTGGGAGTTGGCATGTGTGCAAAGACTCCTAGTGTGGAAATTAATTGTGGCTAATTAGAGTAGCTCCCTGCAAGGGTTCGAATGAAACTTGGAAGAGTTATTTTTTTGGGTCGAGACCAAGGAACGATTTCCCATAAATAAAAAGTTTGTATCTAAAGAGGCTTGAAGCCTAAAAGTTTGACAAGTATGGGAAACTTGCAAGCATATACTTAATTTGAGAATTCCGCTCGAGTCAGGTGGAACTTGAGAAGTTGTGGAGGTCGACAACTAATTGGAGCAGTGGTGTCTTAATACTTTGTGCTCACTCAAAATTCAAAATCAGGAAGTCCAGCATCGATACGGTGTATGCAGCAATAATGGCATAAATCCGTTGTCCGTTGACAATTTTTTATTGTATAGTGGCGATTCTAATATTTAACATGTGGCAATTGCCAACTTAAGAGGGCAGATTGATTCAAGGTTGACAATTTTAGGTATGAAAGTTGCTCAGTGAAAAGGTGCCTTCAAGGGTGTCAATTTAAAGAAGAAACATATATGACGTGAGAAGTTGTCAAAAGTTACTAACTACCTAGCAGTTGTTGGAAATAGGTGAATTTTGACAAAGGCACAACAAGGGGGACTAGAAAGGGAGTTCTAGTGACAAAATTTGATACGTTGGTAGCACAAACTTCTTCTTACCGTTACCTAAAAGTATTCATGCTATCTCCACCTATGAAGGAATCTTGTCTCTAAAAGAAATTCCGCTGCAAAGTGCTGGTGAGCAGTGAGTTTGTTAGCCTCTTTTAGTGAAAAGTACTAAGGCCATCACAACTTTGAATTTGAGCCTGTGACACATGCTATATTCACAATAAAAAATGTGGCTCGTGCCAATTTAAAGTCGGCCTTCTTCTCCTTCTTGATCTTGTTGTCGTACATATTTCTTATTTTTCAGTTATTTTCAACTAGTAATCTCTTCGGCGCCAACACTGAAGATGATGTTTCACTCATTTAACTGCAATGTTCAAGTTTGGATCTTATGCAACATACTACTCCACCATTTGTCTTTTGTTGAGAATACGACATCAAGCGATCCATCAATAAACTAAACCATGAAATAAAAACGAGAAAGATAAATTAACATATAAACTTTTATCACCATAATATATAAGAAAAAAATTTCTAATGATCCAAAACCCTTTGTTGTTGTCATGTATTTTCATTTTTTTCTTGTTCTCATTTTTTCAATATTTTCAAGGCACATCAACACATTTTATTATACTCAAATGGCACCTAGGTCCAAGTTTGTGTGGATATGTGGAATTTAGTTCTCATTTTGATGGGGCAAAAAAAACTGACGAGACTTATTTTATGCTTAGAGGATCAATTTCTTCAATGCCAATGTTGTCACGGGGTCCATAGATAATATTTTTTTCGCTTATTTAGACCTTACAAAACTTAATCAGCTCGAAAGCATCTAATTGTATTGCCATGTTTGCCTAGTAAATGCCAAAAATATGAATAGAGTGACTATTCTAATTGTCAAATAAAATTAATTATCTGAATAATTATGAATTATGTAAGCATTAACCTTTTACAAGTTCAAAAGTGTTGAGTGTGGGACTAATATGTGTACTTGAAAGTGGCATGAAATAATGAAACTAAATTTTGACTAACGATAATTGATATAACAATTTAGAGCAAAGAGAGATGTCTAGACTCAAATTTATTAAGCAAAAAACAAACAAGAAAAACGAAGAAATATGTTGTTATGAATTTATTCAAACTTTCCATAATAATATAAATTTATATAGTATAATATTCAATATAACATATTCTGGTCATTGTCTAAGTAATAAACAAATTATGAATATTAAAAATGATTATACTCCAACAATATGTTTCTAAAAGTCTGCATATTAGAAAAAAACAATGCACAATTGAACATGGATTAACAATAATAAAAATTAACGATAAGAAAATTAGGTAGTGAAAGTGAGTAAAGGTCAGGCAAAACTAGACTTCCCAAAATTGTACCTATGTTTAAATTTTAAAATTTGAGTAGATAAAAGTATATTTAGTTGTAGATTTAGAATTCGACGATGAAAATTTTGATTCACATAGTATAAATAGATTATAGGTTCACATAATCATTTTTCTTTAGTTGTGCATTATTAAACAATTAAAAGTTAATATATCCCTAATATAATTAAGCTCATACCCCATCATTATTTCAATTATTATTATTTTATGATTATTTCTTAGAATTCAATTTTCTTAGCAAATTTTTTGACTTATTTTAATATTTTCTCTCATTTTTGCGCCTTAACTCACCCTAACGAAGAAGTGTGATATGTGTTTTTTAAAAGCATAACAACTTCACTTTCACAAGATGTAAAATATGTTTTCACATGCCATATTTTGTGGATGTCAATTTCTAAGACTGTGTCAAACGAACAAATTCAATAAGCAAATTTAAAAAAATAGTTTTTCCTAAGCGCACGCTCTAGCTACAACTGTATAGGCTTCATTCTAATATATTAGGGTCAAATCCACAAGGAAATCAAATTTCATTCACTTAACTAACTCTACTTCATACTATAACCAGAAAGCATTTTGGATTTTGAATACAATAAAGAGAAATAAAATAAAAGGTTGAAATAAATGTTGTTTTAAGTTTTCTTAGTATAGCCAGCCCTTATTCAAGAAATTGCAAAAGGTAAAGAAAAGAGTTGTTCAATATGAGATGAGGTACAGAAGAGATGCACTCTAACTCGCTAGTATCATCAAATTAGTGAAGTCACGTAGAAAATAGCCAAGAATTGACTAATCATGTAATGTTCTACTCTCGTAGTCAACATTCTCAAATCCCGCAACTCTTGCTAGGATTAGAGACTCGAACAAACCACAACTTTGATTCCCAGAATCACCTTGGACCATTCTCAAAGCCTAAATGACTTTTGCCCTTTGCTCATAAATAAGTTGGTAGCAACCTCTCGATTGCCCTCAGTTTCCAAATATGATAGGATGCAACTTCGCAACCAACAATTATTACCATATGCATTTCAGGCACTAGCTCCTAAGGTCTTACTCACCTCTCGGTTCATCTTGATACCCAACAACATAATAATCTTTTCAAATAAAAATTGCAGAAAGAACTATCCTCAAAACTTCCAATAGAAAATCAAGATGAGAAAATAAGATCATATGACATAAACACATGTACAAAACATGTAGCATGAATTAAAATATAAATAAAATGAATTTACATAACAAAAATGAGTTATACAACAAGTCCTAGTTTTGGTTGATAAATTTAGCCAAACATGTTCATCACAAACAACCAAAAGATAAAGGAATTCATCTCCATATTACAAAACTAAAAAATATAGAAAATTTGAATGCTCAAATGTCTTCTTCACAAAATAAAATAAGAAAATAATGCAACACTCCAAATCAGGATCTCTCTCTCGCTACTCTGCTTCGAACCAACATCGATAATGTTGCTAAATTCTCCAAATGCACAAACTGCCCCTCCTCTTTTATATCTCTAGAGTTCATCCTCCTTTTGCCATCTATTGACACATGTCCTCTTTATTTCATTCTCAGAAGCTCACTAGAATATTTTATAGAAAATATGTTGCAAAAGTTGTTATCTTTTTTCCTTTTTAGTTTGTTCTGAATTGGATCTTTCAGGTGTGAAATCCTTCTTTTCAACTTCTGCCATCTCCAAACGAGTTAGGGTGTGAACTTTTCCTTCATTTGATTGCTATCAACTTAAAAATGTTGGCTTACAAATTTTCTCCTCAAAGGTTCTTGTAATAGATCAAGTGTAAAACTGAAGGATATCTTATCTAGATTAATGTTGGGTGAGAAAAACATAGACAATATACAGGAAATTCATGAAACATGAAAAATGTTATTAAAAAATATAACATTATGCAGTGTAGAAGATGAGATTTGTGATCAAATACATGTAAAATATATGTTGAATTCCCTATCATTACACCCTATTTAATATGTTTTATTAGATACATTACGCAAAGTGAAGATTATCTTTTTTTTCGAATTTATTCTCTATTTTCTCGATCGCCTTAACTCATTCATTTGATATCACTTAAATATATTTTGATAGACATCTCATGAAGAGTCATGGTTAACTTTTAAAGTTTCAATAATTTGATTTATTTTATTTTATCTTTCAAAATCTGATTTGTTAAAGTTTCTCGTTTTTGCTTTTTCGATGTTTTGTATCATATTAATTTTGATATGAATATACACTAAAGTCTCTCATTTTTTTATTTATCCTTATATTAATAATTTTCTGATTTGTTTTCATTTCCATATCAATATACATTACAAGTAGTCCTCTATCTCTTTTTTCGTGGATTCTTCCTTTATGTGCTCATCTTCCTTTTTGTTAACACTCCTTTTTAAGAAGGAAAAAATGAATGTGTTTCCTACTTAAGTAGATAACACCATATTACCTAACATTCTAATAGTAGGATGTTAAATCTATGATGGATATCAAATTTTCTCTTTCCTATTTTTTTCATCCATCGTAGATTTAGCATTCAACAATTAAAAATTAAGGTAGCATGATATTACCTACTTAAATAAGTAACACATTCATTAAACCCTTTTAAGAATAATTAATTAAGATAAGATTATTAAAAATGGTATACAATTTGTTCTCTCACACACAACTACTTTCTTGCATTTCCAAACTTTTTCATTTATATTTTATATGAATATTTTTTCTATCATTTTTTTCATTTCCATATCAATATACATATACGTAGTAGATTACATATAAATTTATTTCATCATTTCATGTCATCTCTCTCCCTCCTTGTGCATTCTTTCTACTCTCTTTTTTAAGAATTATTAATTAAGATTAGGTCCATTAAATTATTTACTATTTCTTCTCTCACACAACTATTTCATGTTGGAATGCAAGGAAACAAGGTCAACATTGACACTAATATAAGAAATTAATAGACTGTGAAGTGCTAGTTGGTTATGAGTTATAGCATTGATTTCAAATAAAATTTCCAAGAGTAATTGTACATGACTATATAAAATGTCCTATCTACTAAATTATGTAACATGCGGAACATATTCTATTTTTGCATTGTAGGTTTATATCATACAAGGAGGTGTATTGTTGATTTTTTAATTGGTAGGTTTATATCATACAAGGAGGTGTATTGTTGGTTTTTTATGTATCTTTCAAAATATATTCCATTACAAAGAAAATATGTTTGCCATTCTTGTCTTTCCTCAACATATGGATGCTCATAATACTTTATGTGCATACTAGGATATCTAATCGTCTTTATGAACTTGTTAGGATATGTAATAATGAAGAAACATCAAATCGTCTTCATGGTCTTATTAGAGTTGTGCACATGTTTATCTCTTATTAGGATATCTAAGAATTGTTGGGGTCTTTGGATGTAATATTTTTTTATTACTTGTATTTTATATTCCTTAATGTTATGAAAAATAGGCGAGAGAAAGAAATCAACACAGAGAAGACACACGGATTTACGAGGTTCACCCTTAACTTGGCTACGTCCTCGGGCGGCGGCTAGAGTTGGTTCTTTGATGTGGAAAAATAACAGATGATACAAGATACAGAATAACCAAACCCTAGGGAGTTTATATATGGACTCCCAATACAAAATAGAAAACACAAGTCCTAAGGTTGTCTAAGTTTCGGGGGTTCCGCCCCCGATCCCCCACAGGGGGCGATCCCCTCGGATCTCCCCTAGACCCCAGTCATATGAGTTTCTATTGGGTTAAGATTCAAGGCATTATCAACACTTAATGAATTTTTGTATTTAACATTGGATTCTCAAAAAAAACTTTGTTTGATTGTTTTTTTTAATATTTTGACAGTTCATCATTTAGACTTATGTTAATTTGAATTTTTAGTTGACCAAAATACCCTCTCTTTGATAGCTAAGATGACCTCCCTCTCTATCTATCTATTAGTCTTTCTATTTATCTCTAGATAGACAAGATAACTATTGTGCTTTCTAGTGGCATGCAGGAAAATAGTGGCACCAAATATTGCAACCTCGACATTTCTTTGATCATGGGCTTCAGGTACTGAAGCTTCTCCAGGTCGCTTTGTTCAATCATTCTTCTCATTTCGATGATGCTCTTTATATCATATGATGTCACCTAATCATGCTTGAATTCCTCGTCAGTTACGACATTACCCAAACTATCGTGTAAGAGGTCATCTTCAAGATTGAGCTTGCCACTCATTGGAGATCACTCGTGAATAGTGAGCTCACAGCGGAGAGCTTTTCTTGTGTGCTCTTGAATAGCAACCTAGCAATGGCAAGCTCACTCATGAAAGCGAGATTGCGACAGTGAGATTGCTCGAAAATGAAGCTCGCTGCTCATTGCATCTCGCTCGCGAATATAGCTCGTCCCTTACACATGGTGAACTCCAATGAGCGCGAGGTCATCACTACGTGCTCGTGAACGGTGATCTCTCTGTTGATGTGAGATCATTGGTGAGTTTTGTTATGCCACGAGCTCTATTTTCCATGTGAGGGCTCACCGACGACTTGGAGAAAGAGAGGGAGAGAGAGATTAGTGTCAATTAGTGAGGGAAGGTAAGAGAGAGAGGGTTCTATTAATAATGAGGGTAATTTTGTTTGAAAAAAGGATTAATAGTCAATCAAATGTAATGAGATGGCAACATGACATTCGACATGATTGTAAAAGAGAGAGAAAGAAAATAAAAGAAAGAAAAGAAGGAGACGTGAAGAACATCCATTACTGAATTATTGCTATTAACTACAACTTTATATCTAAAATAATAGGTAAACTAGTGATAGACAAAATTACTAACTCTGTTGATATTAAATTTAACTAATGATAATATCCTTCTCCATTGTTATTTCCATTGTTAAATTGTCGCTAATCTTATCTAAGAAAAAAAAATTATGCATAAAAAAAATTGTTGCTACACTTTTAGGGTTGTTGCTACTAGTAATTGACTATCACAAAATTGTCCTTTTCTTGTAGTGACTTAGATGTCAAACGAAACAATATCTACCAGCTCTTTTATATGTTATATCTATCCTATAATTGCTTGTTGTTGAAGATTTTTAGTTTTTTTCATGCTTAAAGGATTTGTAGGTTGAGTTAACTATGTTTCCTTATCTTAACTCAGACACCTTATTGGATCCACAAATTAGCAAATGAAGTGATATAGCATGGAGGTAATTTGTTAACCTATGATATACACTAATAGTGCATATCCATCTATATGCATGACATTTGAGGTGTTAATTCTCAAGATTGAGTTTGTCTTAAGAAAAACTCAAATTTGCGATGGGCTTTTACAACAAAAATAAATCTTCCAAATTGAAAAAGATTTGAGATGGAAAAATACAATCATAATGAATTACAATGGACATTGGAGTGTACAAAGTCCATCTCAATTTGAGGCGAAAATTTATCGACCCTAGTTTAGGATGAAATTTGTCCACCAATTTGGACCTTAAATTTCCATATTAACATTCCTCCCCACTTTTTTCACTCATTTTTTCTTCTACCCATCTTCTATGGCCAAACCAAATGATCTCTTCCTTCCTCTTCCACCTCCTCTTATTCGGTCAGGCGACAGTGCCCCCAAGGCACCATCCCTTTCTTATATCACCATTGATAGGAGTGATTTTCCCCTTCAGGTAATAAAAGGTGGCTTTCTGCCTCCTCAGGTGGCCACCTGCCACGTGAGGTGGAAAATCTGCCCCTTCATATGACGTTGCCACCTTAGGTGGTAGATATGATGCCTTAGGTACTCAATTTGCCACCTCATAGTTGAGGCACGATTTTTCAATTTGCCTCCTTCTTCGTCTTGTTGGAGATAGATTCATCCTTTTTTATTTATTATATTTGAATTAACATGTTTGAATTAACATTTGCCACCTCATGTTTGATTCTTGTTTCAATGGATGCATGTTTTTATGATGACGACACTAATTTGAAACAGTGGAATTTTGTGATTATGAGAGGTATAAATATTCCAATATTGATGATATAAATAAAAGTGAAATTCATGTTAAAAGAATGTAGTATTTGTCTCTTGTTTGAAAACCTAAGAGCTTACATTCTTCTATTGGTTCAACTTCACAAGTGAGATGGCATGTTGAGTATAATACTAAGGTAAGTGTTATGCTCCATCCATATGATGGTGAGACATGAAAATATTTTGATCGAATGCATCTCGAATTTGCAGATGATCCTAAAGAATAATTTTTTTTATGGGTTCAACTTCATAAATGAGATGGCATGTAGAGCATAATACTAAAGATGTTATGCTCTATCCATATGATGGCGATGAATGAAAGTAATTTGATTAAATACAACTCAAATTTGCAAATGATATTAGAAACATAAGATTTTGCATGTGTTTAGATCATTTTACTCCATACATGCAGTCGTTATATCTTTGCTTTTTATGGCCAATGATGTTAGTGTAACACCTAAATTTTGAATAAAAGGATAAAAAGAAAAATAGGAAAGATATGATTATGATTAGGACTAAAAAAAATAATTTGTATGAGTCAAAGTAAAATTGTCATACTGATATTTTTTTAATCAACTTAATATTTTTAATCTTATACAAATTAGCCTTAAGGGACTCCAATCACAATCCAAATTATCCCTAAAGAGTCCTAATCACATTCAAACTCTATCTAAAAGGATTTAAGACTCAACCCAACTCTTCTTTTCACAACTTATCTCTCTCCCTCTCCCTCTCTCTCTCTCTCTCTCTCATATATACATACATGTATATATATATATATATATATATATATATATATTTATATATCCCTCTTCATCTCTCTCCATCCTTCTCCCCTCACAACGTCATATCATCATGGAGAAGGAGATGTCAAAAAGTAGGTTCATTATTGTGGAGGAGCCAGGAAAATTATCTAGGACAAGAAATAAGAAAGATCTTCACGGAGGAGGGGCAATGAACAAGTCAAAGGATAAATTGATCAACATGTCAGGTATGTAAATTAGGAGGATCAACATTAGGGGTATCTCATATGTATATGATAAAGGAATCACATGAAGATTGATAATGGTTATGATCTCCGCGTTAAAGTTATACATGTACCCAAATGTTAATCGACTTCGAGATGGAGAGAGGGTTGCAACCGCCATCAGCGACCTGAAGACCGCAAGCGGGTTGTGTCCTAAACCAAGATGGACCGTGTTCGCTATTATGACCACGTCGCTCTAGCCTGAGTTGGGTCACTCGGACAACATCAGAGACGAAGAATAAATTGTGTCGCACCCTAATGTGGACAATGTTCCTCGTATCAAAGAAGGTTCCAATACAAAACATGAACCCTAAAATAAACCTTGCCACCATAACGAGGATCATATCATCCCCAACACACTGTGTTAACTGTTCTAAAACTGTTAAGGTCATACGCGGGACGTTCCACCTAGAACACAAATTGAGTGACCTCTAGTCTGAGGTCATGTTCTCCTGATGAATGACGATGTATGCAAAAATCCTATCCATGGGAATGGACTGTGTTCCCCGAGTTGAAGATGGTACGTTGAACCTAACCCTAACCGTAAACACAACTCACATCACCTTCGACGGGGACTGTGATGTTGAATGATATTGTCATGAGTCGGACTCACTCAGATGACACATGGCCTATGTCACACAAAAGTAGGGTGTGTTGACACTAAATACTATTAACCCTAACACAGACCATGTTGTCTCCAACATATACCATATTAACCGCAACCAATGAACTAGTACCGGGTTAATCAAACACGAGGAGTTTTGATGTTGAACCTGGTCCATGTCCTATATATATGGACATAAACCCGATATGCAACACAAATTATGTCTATTTTTGGCGTAGGCCATGTTTGTCAATTATAGATCACAGTCACTTGAAGTAGTAATGCAAAATAGGCCATGCCAAATCTTGATGCGAGTCATTTCCTCCTGATGGACAATAATTGAATGATTGTGTATTGCTTGACCTTACTGAATGATTTGTTAAGTTATCGTATTGATTTAGAGCTCCATGAAAATAATATAGAAGTGAGATATTCGCACAATTGTTAATAAGGATTAACAATTGATAATGATTATGATTGAATTTATGCATGAAGAGGAGGGTCTCGATTGATTGAGTGATTTATCGCGACTGCATGATTTGTCTCGATTACATCTCGTAAATGAGATGACTGAGTTTCTTTGGGGATTATTGAAACTATCGATGAACGCTTCATCATAGGTAGTCATCATATGATTGGATAACCTAAATCTTTTATGCATTGATAAAGATTCATTATTGATTGTAATGATTGACAACTTAGGGCAAGATAAATAAAAAAGAGCAAAGGAGTCCAAGTATTGATTGAGCATGAACATACTAAATATTGAAGCTATTACACATCATGTTGATGTGACTGATGTTCTTGCCACCAATGGGTCAATGACCGTGAAAGAAAAGATACAAGGTAATAACATGTTCATCATGTTATAGTATTGACTTTCGCAATGACGTGTTCATCATGTTGACCAGTCAAATGGTCAAAAGTCAGGTCAAAGAAGCAATATTATATGTAGGGCTGTTCACGGATCGTGTTGGGCCTGACCCAAACTGAAATCCGACTCAACCCATTCAAATTTGGTTGGGTCGGGTTAGGTTGGGCAAGACGTGTTTGGATCGTAAAAACCGTCCCAACCCGACCTTAATTGAGTTAGTTTGGGTCGGTTCGAGTTCACGGTTTACCCATTCTAAATATTATGTATTATTATTTGTGAAAAAGCATGATCCTATCTTATTAATTATAGCAGGTGCCCTCAGCATATGGAACTCCACAAATTATAGCATGGCATTGATATAACACATTGATGGCTCTTTGAGCTCTCTTTCCAGAAAGCATGATCACAAATTAACAAATAAAAAAATTAAAAAGGAAGTGCACAACATATCGCCATTGTTCACAAATTAACAAAGCAAAAAAATTAAAAAGGAACTGCATAACATGGCATCGTTGTTGATTGAATGAAATGTCACCTGCTATAGGAACAATTGATACAAGTTCCTCTATCTTGGAATCCCTGTGTGCGTGGCGCCATGGCTGCTGTGCGTAGAGGTGGTGTTGTGGCTGTTTGAAGTGGAAGAGGCGAATAGCAAAAGAAGAAGGGACGCCTAATTGCTCATTCGCCTGGAATCCCTATGTGCGTACTGTGTGGCGTTGTGACCTGCTGTGCGTGGTACCATGGTTGTTCGAAGTGGAAGAGTAGCAACTCAATCTCTTGGAATCCCCTAAGTGTTTGGCGCCATGGCTGCTGTCTCCACTCAATCGTCGTGGAAAACTAGGGTTCAGAAGGGGCCGACGACTAATCGATGGAGAGAGAAGGGAGAAAGGGGATGAAGTCTCAAGTCATGGACTCACAAAGTAACGAACGAAAAACTAAAATGAGATTATTAAAATTTAGTGAACCATGGTCTAATCTAACTCAACCACTTAGGTCTAGTATTCATCATCCGATTTGGTTTATTTTAATAATTTGGTTCGGGTAGTTCGGGTCGGATCGATTTAAATCGGATCAAAAAATCTCAAACTGCATCCGACCCATTTGACGTCGGATCATCACCGATTTGGATCAGATGGTGACCGGGTTCACCGGGTCAAACCGACCCGGTGAACACCTCTAATTGGATGTATAACATCTCTAGGAGGATATTCTGCCATGTGGCGAGATGATCTTTTCGGGGTGTTATAGTTAGACCATATAATTTGCCTTTGGGAGCATGTATGACTGATCCATATGTATTTTTTATCGCATCATTTCTGGTCCTCACAATCTCATATATGTATGTATGTATGTATGTATGTATGTATGTATGTATGTATGTATGTATTGCAACCTCTTATCTATGAAGTAAAAAATTGTGGAATGATGTTTTGGTTCATGATGTGTCAAGCAAACATAATTTTAGGATGAAAGCAATATTGATGTGGACAAATAATGATTTTCCTACATATGATATATTAACATGATGGATGACTACATATAAGTTGGTGTGTTCATATTGCATGCACAAATCAAAATTTTCACTTTAAAATATGGAGTAAAAATATTTCATTCGATTGTCATAAACAATTCTTGCATGTCGAACACTATTTTCGAAGAAATAAAATTGCATTCAAGAAGCGAAAGATAAAAATCAAATAAGTAAAAATCATAATGGTGATATTTTTCATAATTAGATTACGCAAAGCATATTTTGATATGTATCATATTTGAAGGAGAACTTGATACATCATAATATGAATGTCATGCACATCGAGAAAATATCTTTGACAATATATTCAATATCGTTATGGATGTTACGGGTAAGATAAAAGTCACTACAAAAGCAATAATAGATTTGAAAGACTATTGTTAATATCAAGAGTTATACTTTAGTAGTTTATCAAAATGATAATATAGTGAAATCAAAAGCAACCTATAATTTTACGAAATAATAAAAGACAAGTGTTTGTCAATTGGTGCAAAATTTAAAAATATGGAATGGTTATGCTTCAAACTTGATTAAATGTGTAGCTAAGAATCAATTATGCTTGTTCAAAATAAAAAGTCATGATTGGCATGTATTCATGAAGAGTTTGCATTCAATTATATTTTTATCATTGCAAAATGAAATATGGAAATCTCTTATTGTGCTATTTCAATTTTTGTTTTGGATAACCATGAAGGTGGATATATGAAGCAAATCAAACTAAATATTCAGATTATTCTTTTGCAATCATCAAGTGAGAAATAATTGGAGAATTTCATCTCTTGTGTTCTTACAATTGGTTAAGATTTCTCTAATGCCAGAAAAGAATCTTTATCTTACAAAGTGCAACAATAAGAGTAATTTAATTTCCTATTTTGTTAATCTTGGCAATCTTAATTTATGTTACATTTTCAGGGAGTTCCTTTTTTCGGCTGCAAAATTTCTGGATTATCGGATAGAATGATCGATATTCATACTATTAATACTTGATATGATAACGGTTGAAGATGTAGAATTAACATGTGTTAACTAATTAACAATGCTATGGGATGCATAGAATTAATTTGATACAATATAAATTGATGGGTATAAGAAATCCAATTTCCAAGTTTCCAAAACAATTTTTATCAGTTGTGCGACACAACTGAATAATATACCGATAGCTTCTTGGCCGAGACTAACAGACCAACCATGGGCATCTACTCGGCTTCCTCGAGCGACGCCTCCACTCGAAGAAGAACGAAGCCGACCGCGACGCCGATGAGCACGAGGCCGTTCATGATGGCCGCGATCCTAAATATCTCGCCGGCGGCGTTGCAGGTCGACGAGAGGGCTCCGCCGCCCCTCCCCTTCGCCGGCGTCCTGAGGGAGCTCACGACCGTCGCGAAGGACCGCGCAGTGCAGGCCGGAAGGCCGAGGGAGGTAACCTTGTTGTCGGCCTTCAGCCCTCCGAAGGAGTTCAGCCCTTCGACGTAGGTGACACCGGTCCTCCTCCTCATCGAGGAGTTGAGGGCACCGGAGCAAGTTACGGCGGAGGCGGAGAGCGTTGCTGCGGACACGGCTGCCATTTCGGCAAGAACCAGGCAACCTGCATCAGAGAGACAAATGTTACAGCAGCCATTTTTGAACCTTTTTGTATCAAATGCGTGCAATGTTGTGACAGAGGTATACCTGAATGTGAGAGGATGGAGGAAGGAGGGCGGAGAGTGGCGGGTTTTGTATCAGGAGAGGATAAGGTGAGGAAGGGGATTGGTTGGCTACCAAGGAGACTATTATCATCTCACTCATAGCTGTCTTGGCCAAATCTTATTAGCTTGGCACCATCCAAATAAGGATTTCTTTTTCTTTTTCTTTTTTTACGGGAATAAATGTATATTAAATAATGCAATTCTTGTCGGATTCTTTTTAATTATTATCACGATATTTGAAGTTTCCTCTATAATAGGTATATAGAGGCTTGAACTCAAACTGATCTTATGCTTTCCGAATGTTTTTTTTTTATTTTAAAAACTTATTGACTTTTGAGTGAATTTTTTAGGTCTATATTATTTATGATAATAGTAAAAAGTATTTTTAAATTGGTATTTATGGCTTATACAATTTCGTAAATATTTTTCATATAAAGTTTGTGTTAGTTGAATATTTTATGCATTAAAAACATTCAAAACATAATATATATAATTATGTAAATCTCGACTCTCCTTCGAGCCGTCGGTGGTCTTTACAATTTTAAAACTGACAAAATTTTAGAATTTTTTTTATTCAGAAAAAGTTAGATTTTTTAGGTTTGGTGATTTTCTTAAACCCCCTACTTTAGGAATAAAACAATGTTGTGAAAAAAGGTTGTATAATGATCAACGGGACACGACTTGCTTTGTGAAATAAGTTTATATTTTTTTTGTGGAAATGGATTACAAAGAAACAGATATGAGAAACCTTTATTCTCCTCCAAGAAATGGCTTGATTTCTTAAGCTTAGTTATATGTCAAAAAATATATCTAGAAATGAAACAATAATTCTTTATCAACAGAAAATATTTTTTCCGTTGTCGGGCATTTTTTCAGTAGTGTGTTGACGAGCTTTTTTCAAATTTATTATTTCCCAAACAAATATACAAAATTTAGCCACTGTATAAGGCTACCCTTTATTTTGTTATCATCAGGTATTATTTTATAAACTTTCATTTTCCAGGAAAATAAATGCACAAGGAACAGATATTGAATGAATCTTTTGTCTACTTTCTCATTTAGTAGTAGCAAGTAGTGTGAAGTACATTTTGGCTCTGTACAGATGAAGTTGGATACATAAAATTTGGGTTACATTTTAACTAAAAAACGAATTGCATATCAATCATTTATACTATAATTAATGGTGCTTTCCACACAATTTTCAATACACATTCTTATCTTTTTTTTGTCATCTTGCTCACCAGCTATGTTTTTCGCCTTTTACTTTAAGAAAATAAGCATTTTTATCTGACATATTACTTTGAACTAATTATCTATTTGTTTTCCACTATTTTTGTTATTATTTATTTTCAAAATATGTAACATATCACTTCAATTCGATCGATCCAATTCAAGACGCGTTTGGCACAACTGTAAAATAGATACTATGGCAAAGTACAACTTACTTTGTGCTATATATGTATTTGATGAGAAATTTTATATTCATTTTTTGTATAAAAGTATTTATTAATGATAGTTACTTTTATATTTTTTAAATAGATTTAATATTATATACTTAAGTAGGTATTAAGTAGGTAGCACCGTAGGATGTACACAGTCTAACTTTACAATTTAAACTTTATGAGGGCAAACAAAACTTTTCACCACATAAAAATTAGAAAAATGATAATTAATTGGGCCTTTATCCTTAAAGAGTCCACATTGACCCATCTAAGATTATTTTGACGGCCCATTTAGGCCTCCGGTGCTTCAACCTTGATCCAATTCGGCACTCCACAACGCCGCCCACCCTTGTGCCAAAGCCCTGAACCCTCTCTCTCTCTCTCTCTCTCTCTCTCTCTC